>JAVDPK010000333.1:87345-115160 GCA_034780415.1 Cichlasoma orientale
TTCTCACTGATTAAGGTTTTCATCTAATGTCAGCCTTTTGTAAACTTTGTTTTTCATCAAGAGTGTTTTATTGAACACGATATTCAGCTCCACCTCAGCTCAATCTCAAAGGGCTTTTACTGCCACTGCCAACAACTTTCCAGTTAATGTACTGTATTACTTTTTTGAAGCTGTGAAAATTGTTCAGCACATTGACATATTGGGCAACTTCTGAGCTGTTGAAAAAGAATCCCCACAAAACCATCAGCTGTTTCTCATGAAATGCGCACTAAGTCACGGTGGTTGATGTCTTTGCCGTAGCTTAACACCGCAAAAATAGACACAGTCTAAACAGACAAATAGACAAACCACAGGGGAATGTGAGCACTTGATAATCAGCAGACTGACAAAATGGAGTCTGAGTGTATCTACTGTTGTATGTCACTACTGGCTACAGTAAGTCCCAAGAGATCAAATACTTAATCAAAAATAATGCGCATATTATTTACATTTTATTTAGATATATATTTCCCTTGAAACACTCGAGGCCTTCAGTAAAATATGCAGGATTCTCCACTAAAGGCTTTATGTGTCCCCCCCCCCCCCCCCAGGGAATTTGCTCTCTTGGCATGCACGTTTTATATGCTGATGAAATGAACACATTTGGGTATGAAAGCAACAGGGGGCTACATATTTATAGGTTGGAGCTGATGGGATTAGTTCTGGGTCACGGTTAGGTCTGAGGGGTGAAGCACCCACCCTAAGTACTTTTTATGGCATTGCTGCTTTTTCTCCCAGTGTGGTCCCAGGTCGCTAGCAGAGGTTATATTGAGTGTAACAGTTTGTGGGTCTAATAGCACATTAGTGTGATACCTTAGCTTGTTTTTGTTATACAGCAGAGCTCAGATCAGTACAGTAACAATAGAAGCCTTTAATCTCTTAACAAGCCCCCATATATGACAAGCAAAAGAACAAAGAAGGTTTATTCTTTCCTAATATAGCACAACATAGGATTTTTTTTCCCCGATGCCTTTTTTTAACTTCTTCCTTTTCCTCTTCTGCTTCCTGTTTTGGCAGGAGCACTTGGAGGCCTTAGAGGTGGAGAAACAGGAGCTCGGTCACCAGATTGATCACATTGTCATGGAGAACCGAGGCCTGCTGCAGCTGAAGATGTCCCTGGGTCTCGAAGTAGCAACATACAGGTACGCTGAACTGCCAGGTGCAGGTCATTTTTAAAGCACCCTTAATGATTATTTTTCTACCTGACTGTGCAAGATTGGAGGGGATGGAGCCTCTGCCAGCCTGCGCAGGGTGCCCATTATAGGAGTGAGCTCTGTCAAAATAACAAAAAACAATAAGAGGTCGAAGGTAAAATACACAGTACCTTAGAAATTAACTGTTTAATATATTTTTTCACGAGAGAATAATGTGTATTATTTATAATCTCTAGTTAGAGATAAGATTATTTTATTTATTTTGATAATTATACAATACTTGCTGGCTCCACCTCATCAAATGATTGGATTTAGAAGAGAAACAAAGCAACAAATATTTAGATATTATTAGCTATCTAGATATTTGAAAACGAGACCCTCAGTTTAGAAGCTTATTATGGGTTTATTTAGCAATTTTCTTACATTTAACAGACTAAATCAATCAATAAATCTCAATGACCAGATAATTAAAATCTGCTGTAGTCGTACCCCTCCAACTGCACTGCAAGAGTTTCTGAACTGCAAACGGAGTGAAAGTCCACATGCGTCCAGCTGACTTATCACCATGACTGTGTAAACTATGATTTGCATGGTTAATTTAACCCATTCAAAAGCCGGGTATACAGAGACTCTTCCAATAGTCAGAGAGGCTGACAAAGAAAGACGGTACCCGCAGAGGGAGCAGCCGGTCTGGAAGGTCATTTCGTTGAAGCGGCAGCCTCTGTTGCCTTGGACAGAGTAACGTATCCATTATGAGGCTCTACAGCCCACGTCCCCACCCCACCCCACCCTGAAAATATTGACCCTCACCCTTTAGCGAGAAGCTACCAATTTCTGAGCTATGGGAGTCTAGAATAACAGCGCGGTGGAGCAGATGGAGGGAGGACATCACTAGAGGACAAATTTCAGTGTCATTTACTCCGTGTACAATTCCCACAAAAAGAGGAAGAATTTCTTTGTAATGGAGCTAATTACTTGAGTATGTGTTGGAATGGAAACTACAGTGATCCACCCTTATGAATGGAAACAGTTGTATTAGTGCTGCATGGGCTGCTTGTAATATCTGCTGTCATTATGTGTGTGTCCATGAGTGTCCCCTCTGTTTTTGTGTGTGTGTGTGAAGGTTTGTGCGCTGCAGATGGCTCCTCAATGGCAGTGCCTTTCCTTCATTACCATAACAACAGACCTCCGTCTTTCTTTTTGCTCAAGAGCAACTAGAGTCTCCCTCTGGTCCCCTTCCCACCCACAGCTCCGTGTGCTGCATCATGTTTGCATTCACTCCTTTATGGCTCCCTCAAAATCTTATTGTGCAACTTCAGGATGTAATCTTCCCCTGCTGTCTGTCTCTCCGCAGAGCTTTGCTGGATGGTGAAAGCCGGAAGGGAGACGTGTCTTTGTTAAATCAGCCAAGAAACATTTCCATCACAGGTAATTAAAGTAAACTATATTAACACATCAGTACCATCGCCACTGAATTTACAGCTGCCTTGTTTAGAACATGTCACATTTTTTATGCACACTCTCCTTACTTCCTTAAAACTCAACCTTTCTAAAGGTAAAACTTCAATTATTGTAAGTAAAGCCTCCTCAGAGAGGGCGCACGCTTGATTCAGTTAGTAATCGCATTAGTCTTATTGGAGACTTGTGGTGGTGCGGGGGGTTGACTGAAGGGGCTGAGGTAGGCACTTTGGGTCTTGTAATGCAAGCCACCAATGACAGTCCCCAAAGGTTATTGAGCCATATGGCTTTGCTTTCCAGTAACTTAGACAGCGGTGAAAGGAAATCACGATCAATATCTCCCCATTAGTGTCCAAATCCCATTGAGAACATAGATTTTAATAATGCTTTCGTGAGGCAGGTTCTCCTCAGAAAACACACTGACCAGCATTGTGTGGGGTTATCAAATATCCTATAGATATAGAATACTTGTTAAGGTATTGAATAGGACATGGTTAGCCACATGTGAACTACATGTGTTGAAGCGGCTGTCGTACAAGTCATTATTATTATTACAGTAGCTCAGGTCATTGTGTATTCATGAGCTGTTCTCTTGTCTTCCACAGATGCAGTTTTCAGTCCTCGTGGGATTAAAAAGAATTACCAGACGCAGCTGTCTGCCAGCCGCAAGACCACTTCCCTCTCATCTGTTCGCAGCATTCCAGAACCGACAGCGGTGTCTGCAAGTCCGGTTTTAAGTAGAAAACCTGGAACCTCGCAC
Source organism: Cichlasoma orientale (assembly GCA_034780415.1). NCBI lineage: Eukaryota > Metazoa > Chordata > Actinopteri > Cichliformes > Cichlidae > Cichlasoma > Cichlasoma orientale. The sequence goes on from JAVDPK010000333.1 coordinate 90,757, forward strand.
GAAACGCCGAAGATTTCAGGGAAATCTGCTGATACTGATGCAACAGAGGCAGCAACACGGGAAACTCCTTATCCAAAAATACTGCAGGATGGAGCTGTTGAAAATTTCAGACCACAGGAGGTTTCTGAAAAAGTCACGTATGCTGAGCCTTTGTCGCCTCCTAATGAGCCAGAAGCTATTGCTAAGACCCCATCAGGGGACGGGGAAGAGGACTGGAACAATGTTGATGCTGAATGTTCTGATGAAAGATCAGTTGTTGAGTCGGTTGTCAGTTGTCAGCTTGAATCTGCCCTCAGCACCGAGCAATCATTCAATGACGAAGTCGGCCATCACCACTTTACAACACCCAGCCATACGCCGTACCGCGCAGATGTGACAGAAGAGCCCTGTTTGCCAGATGAATCTGTTGAGGATGTGGATTTGGAAGAGGATGCTGGAAAAGAAGAAATGCAGCAGCCACCAGCTCCACTTGATGCATGGGTAAAAGAAGAGTGCATAAATAAAGATATAGAGCATTTTCAAGAGGAGACTACAGATTCTGAAACTGAGGCAGTGCTCAAACCAACATCTGAATCCAGGCCCAGCAGCCCAGAATCTGAATGTGAGCCTGCAGAAAGTGCTTTTAACCAAATGGTCAATGAAAATGTAGATGAAAATGTTTCAAATGATGGTGATCCAATTGAAATTAAACAAGAAAGAAGTAGTTCTACGGTAAGAACAAATCAAATGAATGTTGAGGATAAACTGTACCCTGATGGAGAAGAGATGGACACCTGGGATAGTGTAATAGAGAGGAAGACTGATGTGAAGAGAGATGACGGCATTACAGATGACGGAAGAAAAGGACAACATGCGGAACCAGAGGAAGACATATCAGCAAGAGAAGCAGCAAATGAGCAGAGAGGAGGGATTATGAAAGAGTTTGCTACAGTTGTAGAGCAAGACAACACTGCGACTTGGTCCCTGATAGACACACAGGCAGATAACAAAGAGCACGCTGCGTTAGAGCAAGAGCTTGCTCTGCCTCCTAACAATGAAGAAGAAGAAGATGATGATGAGGAAGACTCTCAAAATGTCTCCATGTCATGGAGGACTGAGTTGGAGGGTGACAGTTACGCTCAGGATAACACTCTGGCTGACACTCGTCCTCTGATCCGATACAAAAGCGACGAGACTGATGCCAACACTCAGGTGTCACACATGGATGAGAGCGAGTCCAGTGAGGGCGAGCAGGAAAAAAAGACCGGAGAGACGGGAACCGGTACTTGGAGTGAAAGCAAGTCAAAGAAGTTTGGAACCATGGAAGATCTGTGTGAAGAAGTTGAAGGAGAAACAGTGGATGATGAATATAATCTGGGTTACACTCATATCAAAGATGGAGATGCTGATGTTACAACTGTAAGCGAGCATGCTGTACAGGTGAATGATAAAGAAAGTGCAGAAGAAATGATAGGAGATGGCAGTGAGGGGCATTCCGATGAAGAGACTGAAGAACTAACGGAACGCATGGAACGCACAAACCACGATGAGGAGTTGGAGACAGATAAGCTCGTGGAACAGGAGTTAGAAAATCTGTGCACAGACAGCTACAGTGCTCGCTTCGCACAGCAGCATGTCAGTGAGCAGCTACTACACCCGGACGACAACACTGTCCAGGAAATGACAGAGGAAGAAGAGGACATGTCTGCCCGTGAGCCTGGAACGACGGTGAACCGCGAGCTTGCATCTTCCACTACGACTATAAATCAAACTTCTGAAAACTTATGTTTCAGGGAGTCATCGGTTGTGATGCCTCAAAAAGACACTGTGGCTGTAGAGGACATCCAGTGTGAAGATCAAGAAACTGAAGATAACCCGGAGAAAAGAGAGGAAGAGAATGAGCCCAGCGTCACAGAAGATCAAGCTGGATTTAATGACTTCATGAGCAGACCTGAGACAGAAGAAATCAGCAATTCAGAGGATTCAAACTCTGTGTTATTGGTGACAGCAGATGAGGAAAATGTGCAGGATACGGCTGCCCCCACTGAGGAAAAAGAGGCTTCATCTCTGGAAGCTGCCTGCCACCCTCAGGAACACCTAGTTGAGAATGTTGAAGAGTCTCAAGAGCTTCCTGAAGCTGAATGGGAAGTCCTAGAAAACCCAATAGAAGATTTTAAAGTCGGAGATCAGATTGAACATGATGAAAAAAGTGAGAAAGTGCCAGAAAGCGCTAATGAGGGTTCTGTCACACATCCGGAGGAGTCCCTCGAGATTCCCCCTGAAGGCACACCTGACGAAAATGCTTTTTTTAAGGCGAAGGATGCAACAAACAACGGACTCAATGACTTCTTTTCCTCTGGAGTAAAGAATGACTTCTGGGTGTCCTCTTTGGAGAGCGGTGCCACCTGTGAACCAGATGATGCCTGCAATGAAGCAGATGAGCAAATTAATGAGAACCTGGGATTTGCCGACAACCTGGTTTGGAAGATAACAGAAAACCAGAACGTGTTTAACGGAAAATCCAGGGTGGATGCTGACTCGCCGAAAACCGTGACCTTGAAGAACGAGCAGGAACAAATGCATAAAGAAGTAAAGGAGGTGTTGTGTGGAAACGTCAGTGAGGGGGAGCTGGTTCATTCCGAGGAGTCTGAAGTTGAGGCTGAATTGTGGTCGTCTGGGGAGGAACCAGCATAAAAATTCATGGAGTTTTAGGTGTAATGTAGTGTTAGTCAAAAGTGTGTTTTCTGCTAAACCAAAGTTGTGCCTTGGTGCGCTCCTCAGCGACGCTAACCACCAATGTGCCAATTCTCTCTACAAACATACTGAGCATGCAATTTCCCCCCAAGTTTTCCTCATTCCTAATTGTTTAAAGGTTTCATTCTTTTCTGTGCATGTTATGGAAGAAGACGACGAGTTTCTGCACGTGGGAGCAGCATGAAGACAGAACAAAGAATGTCATTTGAAAGTCAAAGCATTTATTGACTGTTGGTTAATCTGATTTTACTGAGTAATGGGAATCAATAACAGCAGAAGGGTAGAATTACTTGCAGAGCTACTGTTTTAAAAGCACGGCACAGAGCTAGCGTTGTGTTTCTGCTGGTGATTTATTTCATTTCACTAGACAACAGTTGACTTGTTGCATGTTTTACACATATAGAATGAACGACTGGTGGTAAAATCCGTTTAGATAAGCAGATAGCTGTTTGTATTTGGCTGATCTGTAAGAAAAAAAAGGTTTAAATTATTTTTTTCTCCCCATCCATTAAATGTTTAATACACTGCGGTACATTTACAGTTCAAAATAAAGTGTAGCTTCAAGACATACTCAGTGTCTTTGTCTTTTTATATTTATTTGCAGGCGCAGTGCACCTTATCCATGCATTTAATTCCTAATAAAAACTCTATTTTCATCGGTGCAAATTTATTATTTCCTGCTTATCACTAGTATAGTTCAGTGACACAATCCAACATGAGAAATTAAGTTTCTAATAAATGAATAACTAAGAAGTGTTTACTCGGGTTTAAAAGGACACATTCTTTTAAAAGAAAACCTGTTTTTTCTATAACAAAACTTTTTTTTTTTTTTGAGGTAACTAACCAGAAAATTAAATAACTGACCCACATGATCTCAGTACCTTTCCTGACAAATACTGGAAGCAGACTGTGGAGCTGAAAAAACTATGAATGCCTTTTTAAAAATGTCTTTGGTTTTGAAAAAGTATTTGGTTAGTGATTGAGACGGGCCTCTCCAAAGCTCTGAACCTTTCCTTTAGAGCACAGTTGTATTCTTAAGAGAAGGTCAAGAACAGCAGCTGCTTGCCGCCTTCCAGCAACATCCATCTCCATTTCCTTTGGGGTTCGCGCTGAAGAAGACAGTAAGGCTTGTGTGCGCCTGGGCTTGGCAACAGCCCAGTTTTTGCTGACCTCGAAGCAGGCGAGACAACAAAGCAGCACCAAGGTCCTCTGCAAGCATGCGGCCATCCCATGAGGCGGCCAGGGGGAAAGAACGAAAGAGAACAATGTATGACCTCATCTCTTCTCCTTCACAACCCCGCCCCCACTCCCCCTACCCCCCCTCACATCTTTCATTAGCCAGTTTACCGAACAATGATGGCTATTTTAGTCGCTGCTCGCCTCCTCACTGCCCAAATCTGCCCAATGGGAGATTCAGTTGGGAAGGAAACCGCAGACGGTTGTATTCAGGATGACAAAGCTGAAGTGCTGGAATGGCATTACGGCAGCTGTTCGGCATGCTCGTATTATCCACCCATCCACAGCTGTTCTGCCCAAGACACTCTTCATTCAATCAGTAACTGAAACAAAAATAAGTGTATTAATGTCTTGAGAGGAGAATGCAATAACGTGCAAGTTAAGACATTTACTAAATGCAGTTGATTTGGACTTGTGTCCCATCTGTGCAACAAAAAGATAGACAAAATGACAACAGTTAGATTTATACAGTAGCTGGTGAAGCAAAAGCTATTCAGATATTATATAGCTGTTGCGATTTGATATGGCTTCATTTGAAACAATGTATTCCTGAAACATGCAAGTGTTTGTGTAGTTAAAGTAAGCCCGGCTCATCTCTCAGACTTGAAGATATTTGGCACAAATCAATAGCTTCCACTAATTCATCTTCATGGTTGGATTTGTCTTTTGATGGCGGCATGAATCATTGCATTCTTTGGCAGCTCAACATAGAAAAACCTTGTTGCTGGGGGTTAAACACACTGTCAACAACATGTGCATACTCCATTCCAGGTTTTGACTAACAAGCTCCCCAGTCACCGCAAACTGGGCAGAGCTGCTAATGAAGTATTGTTGCGTTTGAGGTAACTCGCGAGCACGGCTAGAACATGTTTTGATACACTGCAAACCGACTGGACTTTTTCATGTTTGATTGTTGAACTCGTAATCGTTCCAATTTCTTGCAAACTGCAACACAAGCGCGTTCTCGGGTCTTCTGCCATCATTTGACGCTCCCAAAGGCGACAACCTTAAAAGAACACACAAAATTTGGGGGAAATTCTTTGTTAGTTTCAACACTAGTAACAAAGGGTCCAGCTGTGACCAGCTATTGATTATTGATCACTGTTGATTAGCATTGGGGGAGGTGTGTTTGTATAAATTCATTAGGAGAGATTTTAGCTCTTTGTGGTAGTATTTGCACACATGTGCTCCAGTTGTCATCTGCTAACCACCACCCATCTCCATTGATTTGCTCCTGATGTCATTGGTATGAATAATGGAGGAGCTACAGAGCCAGACTGAGGAGGAAGAGCTTTCTCCCACTTTAGACCATCTTTACATCATGAAAGACACGATGCACATATGAGCTCAAGTAAACAGATGGTGTCATTCTGCTAGACATACATTTATACTCACCCAAGTCGTAAATCGAAGAGAGTGATAGCGTGCAGGGTATTAATCTACTTAGTGTCAAAGGACGGCACCAATAATATTAGATTTCATCCTCTGGACTGTGTGTACGCACAGCAGAAAATCACATAAGTCATCATAATTTCAGATAAATCATCTCAGTAGCTTTGATGTATCAGTAAAATCACCTAAATGAAAAGGTTTTATTTGTCCCCTCGTGCTTCTGGAACAAATATTCCATCTGCATCACAGCACCGCTCAGTCTTGCCTAAATACAAGTGTCTAACTGTGTGTGTACAGGGCTTAAAGACTCTTGAGTGTATTATACTATCAAACCCTGCCTATCAAACCATCAGTCACAGGGCTGTGTTAAAATAGAACAGAAGTTGCACCGCACCGTGCAATCTGCTAATGACAGCTGCAAGTTGCCTCAGTAATCCAGGATGAGTGAGACTGCAGGAAGGTCACAGGAATAAAAACTCTAATCCTCCATGAGAACAATATTAGCAAAAGTTGTGACCTGTGCATTTGAGTTCATATTCATCTGGTTAGTAGCAAAGGCTGCGGTAGCCTCAACAAAACGGCAGATCCAAACACCCACTCAATTTTTAATGAAATTATATTAACTAACTTAAATAAAAATATCATTGTAACTGAGTTCCAGGGTGTGCGAGAGCGGGCTCAGTTCCTCTGTTGGTGTGGGTTTGTCTGTGCGTTTCTGCCAGATGCCCACACAGTGATCAGATTAGTGCACAGAAATGAAGTTAGATGTTTTGCTGCCCGACAGTCTACCCCCATAAACACAGAGAGCATATAGGAAGGTAAAGAAGGAAGAAGATGAGTCACAGTTCCTCCATTTTTTTCTTTTCTGGCCATCCACAAACTGCAGCAAGAACGCATGTAATCTATTAAAAATATAACCATTTAAAAAATGCTACTTTTCAACAAATTCAGCTCACAGAGGGAATAGAGTAATAAGCCGTGGAAAGATAAGATCACACCCAGAAAATGGCTGCCTTCATGACTCAGCAGCAGGAAATGGGGGGGGGGGGGTCTGTCTGCAAAATAATGCCTGGACTGTCCAATTTGACTTCTGACTCTCTGAGGGTGTGTGTGTCTTATTATTAGCAGCCTCTTGAGCCAGGAGAGCACGAGTCTATCTGAGACATGAGCCTAACCATTGTTGTGCACGAGCCAGCTGAACGTGCCAGCTGACGGCCTGCGGTCACTTCAGGCAGTCCTGAGTTGGGTTGGGTGAGCATTTGCAAGGTTATCCCCCTTTTTGTCTCACATCCCCGACCAACACTTTAAATGTCTTTTTGTCCTGCAGTCCAGCATGCGAATAAAGGACATCTAAATCCTATGTTTAAGTTTAATGAACTAAAATGGCTCAGAGCAGATCAATACTCCCACCCCCATAAAACATGAGGGTAGTGATCTGCCCTTTTATCTCTTTAGTGATAAAGATAACTTTCTCTGGGATATTGCTGGGATTGCTGGTCTGTATTGTACATTTGTATAAGGAACAATTTTAAGAATGATATAAAAAAAATCCATATTTCTGTCCATAAAATATATACTATATCTACTTAGTCTGTACAAAATCGAGCACTATAGGTGACTCTTTAGATAATAAATGTTACTCTGTGTTCACCAGCTAGTTACCACCTGTTTATACAGGCTGGGCAAAACTATCAGCCTACACTAGCGGCTCATACCTGTGCAGACTGCATTCACTCAGGTTGTACATTACTCAGGCGTTTCAGGTGCTGAACTACAGGTTTTGGCACTTCCGCAATCGTGTCTTGTATATCCGTCGAGGCTGTTGCTTGTTAACATATTCTGGAAAAAAAGAAAGGTCACTTCACTTAGTAAAGTTAAAGATTTACCACACAACAGTACTTCCCTTCCCTTGGACGTGCCATACATGTATTTATATGTACTGAAAGGTACTTTCAGATAGCTCCACATATTTGATCTGCTCCATTTTTACACTGGACGTCTTTCCTGAGGGATTTATGTCTCCCCCCAGGGGTCTTCCACTTGTTAGTGTGTAAACTACACTATGGAGCCACCAAGTGTCAATATTTGTATCCACATCCAGATGTTAACAGAAATTGTTAAGTGTGTGCTGTTATAAGGGTTTAAAAGTCTCAATCTGCAAAGTAACCACTGACTATGTATCACAGCTGTATTGTTAATTTCTGGCATTGGGCTAAAGTATTATTTTGTTTCTTCTCTTTGCTCAGTACATCTTGAAGATGCACTCCCAATAACACTTCTGCAAACAAATCTGCTACTGCACTCTCACTTTGTAGCCTCGTTGAGTGTGAAATAAAAATAGACTTCAACACACTGCCAGGTAGAAAGAGCTTAGGAGGGCGTGCATCTAATTATTTCTGATTCTTTCTGAAGCTCATTATTGTTGTCATACATTTTTTTCCCTGTGATCGCCAAATAATTATCCTTAGATGACACATACTGTAAATCTTTGTTTACCCATCATGACAAAGCAATTACTCTTTGATTTTGAGACCTTGTGTTGAGACGAAGGAATAATTGCTCGTTATGATAAGGTAATTGAACAAATTGTTTTCTTGTGATTTATCTCCAGGAAATCAGCATGTTGTTTTAGAGAAGTTGAAAGTGTACTAACATATTTTTAGAATCCTCTTTTCTATAATCCTCTCTTTAGTTTGCATCCTTCTTCTGTTTAATTTAAGGGTTAAAAAAAGCTTTTTTAGCTCAGTGTTGAGTGTATTGTGTCACTTTTTCTTGGAAACAGACTCAATGGGCAGCAAGAAACCATTCTGCCAAACCAGCACCATCCATCCATCCTCTTCCACTTATCTAATCAGGGTTGGGGATGTGGCCTCTCCCAGCTGCCATAGAGCAAGAGGTCAACAATCTATCACACAGACAGACAGACGTTCGTATTCACACCTACAGCCAATTTAGAATCACTAATTAATTTAGCATGCATATCTCTGGAATCTGGGAGGAAGACGGGGAGAACACCTGCAGACGCGGGGAGAAGATACAAACGCTGGCTGGTGAATTTGGACCCAGGACATCGCAGTGAGGCAACAGTGGTATCCACTATCCACCATCAATAACACTGTAGTGCCCTCTAGTGGCGACAACATGGTGATGCTTCCACATCAGACCAGGGTAAAAAAAATAGACTCCAAATAAGCGACACAAACTCAAACTTTTTTCTGTAGGTCAACTTGTCTATTTAATATATAAAATACGGTAAAACATACGCAAAAAGGGGAGGGTAAGAGGGGACCAATGGATACTTTGGTACAATAACAAACACTTTTTTTTTGTAAAAGCAGTATAGAATTTGTAATAACATATCAGTGCATACTTTATTTATGAAAATATACACAAATTGTATATCATTCTCCAAAAACAACAAAAAAAAAATTATCTTTACAACAAAAAAGCAGACTAGCCGAACACAATATATTAGCTATAATTTATTTAAACTTTTTTCTCCATTTCATTTTTTTTTCTCTTAAATGTTATCCTGTGTGATGTGTTTTTGTGTCAATATTACATTTTATTTCCTATAACATGATTCACACTTCTCTTGCTTTGAAACGCCCATGCATTGACATAATTGTGTCTGGTCAGAAATAAGTTAGACGTGTCACGCTGCCCCGCCCCCCCCGGACTAAGAGGTTTGCACATTGGACTCAAAGTTTGCAGCATTGAAGCGGTTTGTTGACTCATTCAGCACCTCCATCCACAGCCACACGTGGAAACTAATATCACTACTTTTGTGTGTTGCTTGTTACGTGTCATAAAAATCGTGCAACATTAGTAACACCCTTTTTAAAGAAGAAAGAAAAATCCCAAAAAGAGAAAAAAAATATATATTTATAGAATATTCTTATATAATAAAATAAACTCAAAAGAAAACAAAATGTCTAACCTACACAAAAAATAAAAACCCAAAAGAAAAACGGAAAAAAAAGAAAAAAGCAGATTTCTGTATCATCACGACAGCTACCAGCAGTGTGGCTGTGGTAATGATGATAACAATAATAATAATAATAATATCAATTGTCAGAGAACAATTAAAAACAGACTGTCACCAGCACAAATTAACACTGGAAAGTGAGTGAGACTTCTAAACATCATTATACAGGAGCATGTATCGCTTTTTCGGGGGGGATGCAAGTTCTTGGAACGGTTTCTCAGCACGATTGTCTGTTGTGTATTTACGACGACCCCCAGTGTTGTTCTAAAGAACACGCGGGGGCTTCATGAGAGCTCTCACCTGCTCGCTGGCAAACAATCTCATTTCTTGGACAAACCTGTGACTTGCAGACTTAAACGCAGGGTCAAGTTTTTTTTTTTGTTTTGTTTTTTTTTTTAGCTTTTTTTTTTTTCTAGTTTTTATTTTTTGTTCGAAGCTCAGGGCACAACAGTCTTAACAGTCAAAGTGTTTACACTCTGGGGATTTATGTTCACTCTGCCAAGCGCTCAGAAAAGCAATATTGACACTCAGACTTGTCACAGAGGATGAGTGTGTTTGTGTGTCTGTGTGCATGTGTGTGCGTGAGAGAGAGTGAGTGACAGACGGAGAAAAAGGAAATGAGAAATCACTGATGAACTGAGGGGCCGATGATGGCAGCAGTGTGAGATGAAGCTGCGAGTGGAATAGAGTAGGGGGGGAGGTTGTGTTACTCATGGAAATGACCCCAAAATAATTTGACATGTCATTTCAGCGCTGATACCCGCTATGCACGAAGTGAACAGAAAAGGAGTGTGTAATGAAATGTGTGTGTTTGTGTGGGGGGCATTTTGAGATTAAGCTTCCGGAGACGAGGAAAAAACAAACAAAAAAACAACAACAAATCAAAAGAGTGACGGGGGTGAGAGAGGTGACGAGGGCCTGCCCATGAGAAGGATGTGGTAGCTGGATGCGGTAAAACCTAAAGTCGACAAGTCTGCGTTGGATTTGGGAGGTAGTCATTAAAAGATCAAGAGTCATTCTGAAACCTCCGGCTTAGTGACAAATGACACCCAAGTTCCAGTGCTTTTAACAAGCAAATGGACGGAGGCTGAGAGTGCTTTTAGGCAAAATAAATACATCAATTTGCACTTTTGACCACCACGTTTAAAAAAAAAAATCTAACCATTAAAACCATAAATCAACCGTTGCCACCTTTATAGAGTAGAAAAATGACATCCTTCACTTCTCTTTCTTTCCTTCATAGTCTTGTTAACTCTCCATAATATAAAATTGCAGCCAACCAGTGACAGGCGAAGGAGAGATCCTTTAAATATAGCAACATGGCTTTTAATCGGAGGAAAAGGTAAACCTCTAAAAACAAAAAAAGGGGGTCAAGGGAAATCCTTGGCTTGCTTAATCATAAACGATCTGTATGTGTGTGTGTTCTAGAGTTTGACTGATATCGCTGAAATGGATAATACTTGCATTTATGTGCTCAAGTTGCAAAAAAACCCTCCCCCCCCAAAAAAATAACTGGCAGTGTTGCATGTGCAAAAAACTCCACCATATGTAATTTAGAGTATTATAGGATGTTAAACTTATAAACAACAAAATGGGATTTAGTAAAAAATAACTTCCACGTTTTTTTTTATACGACTATTTTCTTAGAAAGTTAAATGATCAAATTTGGTTTTCAATAAAGTTGCGAACTACTCCTTAAATAGGAAATGGAACTTTTTATGCTTTCCTTTGTTTTCTTTCACATTTCCATATCCAGAGAATGGATGCTCACAGTAAACATGACAAGTAATCTCTTCAGCCTGCCCTAAATGTTCACTTTCTTTTTTCTACTCTCGGTTCTGTGCAGTTAGTGATGATGTCACAGATACGCAGCACTGGCCGTGAGCGCCTACCTGCTGTTCAAGTCTTTGGTTTGTGAGAGACAGCCAATCAAGGAAAAAAAAAAAGTTATTTTTGCTTATATTTTTTGTTACCAACCTAAATTAATTAAATTACCATAGTTCATAAACTATGCAAACGAAACTACATTAATAGTGAATTTTGAGAATACTAAGTGCAATGTGTTACTTGTACCTGCCGTTATCAGATTTTTAGGTTTTATCCAGCCAAGCATATCAGTCTAACTCTAGTGTGTGCGCGCTGTGTGTGCGTGCGTGTTAGAGGTGGGAGTTAAGGTAAAGTGCCCTCCATCAGTGACAGAGTCCTAATCATTGCTCACTCAAAACAGTCCGAGTCACCGCGGCTACGTCTTCCTTTCCTGCCTCTACAACACCCTCTCTGGGCTTGTCCACATATTACACTTTATATACATACATAAATAATAATAATAATAATATAAAAGAGACCGATCCGCTGAGAATCAACGTTTGTTTTTTCTGCTTCCTTAAGGGATATCCTGCCGAATATATAGTTTATATATACAATCCCTGTCGTCTGGTGTAGTCTCTTGCCACAGATGCAGAGCTGCCCTTGCTACTGCCCGAAGCTGTTTAAATATATACTTGAATATGATTTCTTTTTTTAACCTTCAAAAAACCTTATCCCTGTCACACAAAAGCCACAAAGGTTACAGATTGCTTATATACATGGTACCTCACGATTCTCCCCTTTGAACACCAGCTATCTATTCAAAACATGAATTGCTTCACAAAAATAATTTCACCTGTGTGCGTTGCAGGTGTGTGTTCAAGGACAAAATTGAAAGTGAAGATTTATCCAAATTCAGTTGGTTTATAAAAAAGAAAACAAAAACAAAAAACACTGAGGTAACAAACCCGTATACACACACACACACACACACACGCACACACACCTTTCTCAGCATCTGTAGTTGACACGATGTGGGTGAAACGAGGAGAATCTGCGTCATGTGTCGTTGAGCTGTGGCAGCTCGTCCCTGATTCAAAGAAAAGCAGTCTTTTACCTCGGCAACAAATCGTGTTCCTCGTTTTACAGCTCGCCCGCGTGGTTCTGATGAAGTAAAGACCCGGGCGTCACCATTCTTGTACGGGACCAAATGCCGGCCATGCTGACAGATCCGCCGACTTGACTGAGGAGGGAGGCGAGTTATTTAGTGTCTTCATATTCAAAACGAATCCAAACTCTAAATGTCAACAGTCAAGACAGAAGGACAAAACTCCACGCTTTAAAAAGAGCAAAGCTGCTCCTCTTAGAAAACAAACAAAAATCTAGAGTGATAGCAATACAACTGTGGATGGGCGGATGTGTACAAAGATGTGGGCTCGTTTGGTGGCGCTGTTTTAATACAGTGCTGTCATATTTGATCAAAATCTACTGTGGATAAACAGACAGTATGGATATGGAGGTGGGAGATCGCCCCCAGCCGTGAATCATGCCAGGGCATGCTGGGAAACAAAGTCTGGCTTGTCTGCTTTTCCAGAAACCGTCAAGAAGTCCATGTGTTCCTAACCACTGCGGCCTGATTACAAACTCATTCACTTCTATCCAAATCCAGCTGAATGATGCCCAGCGTGGTCTTTATTTTGATAAATAATTCCTGCTCTTGTTGGTTTGGTGTGTGTCAGTGAGAATACATTACAGTTCAAATGTGAATCACATTGCCATACGAGTGAGTGTCCACATGTGCGACATGAGAGTATGATAGCATCCTTGTGTTGTGTATGTATGCATGTGAGGTTTACTGTGTGGGCAGCAGGTTACTGACTTGGTGGTGGGTGTATTATGTCTGCGTATTATGTGCAAGGTGGGGATTGGGGCTGTTGGAGCTGGTGGGGCATGTACACAATCCACAAGTACACATCTCCATCCTCCGTCTGTTCATTGATCTATTTATGTGACCCAGGTATCCAGTCTCATTCTCTTGACGTTGGTCCCATCTTGTTCTTGAGGCTCTGCTGACGAGGGCCGCAGGAGGACCATGGTGGGCTGCTGGGCACCGGCACCGACCTGGTGGTGAAAGTCCGGACCCCCACCTCGACCCTGGGTGCCGTCGTCCCGGTCGCTGCCTTCATATGAGCTGCCATTGCTGCTGAGACTGTCGACGGGTGAGCGGCCTTGGCCTCCTGCTTCAAGACCCAGAGTACCAGGGTAGGCGACGGACACCAGACCTTGTCCCTGGACTTGACTCTGGCCCACTCCACCTCCAACCACCCCACTGATGGAGCTGGGAGTGCTGCGGTCGCGGTTTGGTGAGACAGGTTCGGACTTGATGTTGACGTTGGGATTTGTGTTGACTGTCAGTGCAGCACCCTGCACTCCCACTTGCCTGGAGAGATGATGGAAGAGATAGGAGAGGAAAGGAAAGAACAAAAAGTGTTATGACAGTATGAAACTACACAACTACACGTATTATCCATCAAAAATATACGAAAGCAAGACCTTCATTAGACAAAAGTTTGCAGGGATGAAACACAGAGCTCAGCCAATTACTGTAAAAAAAAAAAATCAAAATCAAAGAATGGTCGCTTTCAAATGAATGCATCACGGTACTCAGTAAACATATACTGGACTTGTAAGCAGCATTTTCAAGCAAAAGGCACCCAGGTAACAATACACACTTGGAACATGAAGGCTTGTGCGGACTTCAGCACATGGAGCACAAAGACACAAAAAACAGAGAAGGCTACATTTGAGGCCACATTAAAGCAAAGTCCATAAGCCATGCAGCTGAGACCCTCTTGGATACTGGGTTTGGTCCACGGCTGAACATCGGAGCATCAAAAAGGCGCTCGAGTCAACAGTCAGTGGATCCAAGTAGCTAAACAAGAACAAGCACTGTTGCATTTTGTATTTGTTCTACTTATTTAATCAGCTAAAAACAAACAAACAAATCTTGATTTAATCTTGAATTATATTCCTTTGGGAAATTTTAGACACAGCAAGAAGCAGTTCAAACCAAAACTACAATTAACACACGACTGCTTATCTTAGGCCAGCATGGGCCAGGGAAGCCTTGGTTCAGGGTACTGGTTTCAAACTCCTCAATAGGTGACCAATATAATACAATTAATTAATTAATTAATTTAAAAAAACTATACTGTCCTCTCACACCTGATTTGATAGGGTTGCTTTTCTCCATGCCTGGTTCACTTCCACAGCTCTTTAATGAGCAAATCTTCCTCTGTGCTTGTGGATTTTTAGCTCCATCTGTCCATTTTTCACCAGGTGTCTCCCGGATTTGTTCTCAGAAAGCAGCTAACTTTTAGTTTCCCTGGACTCAAAAGAGCCTTTTTCCCCACAAATTTTTGCATCTTCATTCTCCTGTTTTTGTGTCTCACCCAGCTGATATAAACCGTGCTATGAGAGTGGCGTCGGTATCCAAACGGGCAGCTAAAGCAGCAGCGTGACCTTCCTTCTTTACTGTCACTGGCATTTTTTCACGCTCTTCCTAATTTTTTTTGGCACTGAAATCAAAATGTGTGCGGTGTGGGCCGTTTCCTTTCTGATATTTTTTTTGGTCATTTTTGCCTTTAATGGATAGCAGTACAGTGAAGACTGACAGGAAAGTGGGGCGAGAGAGAGAGAGAGAAGGCAAACAGCAAAGGGCCACAGGTTGGACTCAAACCCGGGCCGGCTGCATTTCAGCCATGCGGCATATGGTCGCCTGCTCACCCACTGAGCCAACCCGGCACCCTAATCCCCCTCTGATATTTGAATATTACATTACATTTGGTTTGATTTGGTCAAATTATTACAAATTTAGCAGCAGTTCTCTTAAACCACCAAGTAGAGGTGACAGTGTCACAATAGAGTGTCAATTAAACTCTATTGTTAAATACGATAAATTGTATTCACTTGCTGTTAAAGCAAAAATGAGGAGTTTGAAAGTTACATAAAAATAAAACTTATTTTTGCAGATAAACAGAAAATATTTGGACACATTTTTGACACCCCCAAAATGTCCTTTTCTGATTCCAAGTGATTAAATTTGTCCTGATTGTGACAAGATGCACATGTCACTCACCAGACACATGTGAAATGTTTTGAAATTATCAATCACACCTAACGCTGCTCTGGAGATCATTTTGCACACGTGTCCTAAGACACTCAGGACAATCATGCGGCAAAAATCTTTCGTCTTTGTCACCGTCTCTACTTCTACCTGCCAAGACTCTTTGATCAGCCCCCCTCCCACCCTTGCACTCAGCCTTCACCTCCTCCTCCTCCTCTGCTGGCTGGAGGCTGAGTCGAACCTGTCACTGTGGCTGACACCTAATGTTGACGCTGCGCTGTGGCTCTCTCCTTTTAACGGTGTCGACATGATTTTTCGGATTGGGCTCGTTCTATCTTTCCCTCTCCTCGAGCTTGACATGGTAGATCTGAATTTGAAGCTCCCAATTACTGCGTTTCGCCCCTTGGGTGTGTTCTAATATGTCATATCATGAGCCATCTTCACCACTGTATCTCTAATATTCCCTCAATTACTGGCAGACTGAGAAGGGAATTTAAGATAGGACTCCTCCAGGCGATCTGGGTTCGTGGCACTCAAATGTGCTCGCTGTCTTCCTCGGTGTGACATACACTTAAAGTTGTGCACTCTTACTGCCTTACATACAAATGCTTCTTCCCTCCTGTACTATCTCTCTCTTTCTCTCTCTCTCACACACACACACACACACACACACGCACACGCAAAATCCCTCGGTAAGGGTGAGGCTCACGCTGTCTCTCTCGTACCCACTTCATCAAACCTGCATGTCGCGGCTCGGGACGGTACAGGTAGATGGATGATGGTGCCACAGGGGTGCCGTTGCTATGGCGAGTGAAAACGGCTGAGTCAACAGTCCGGTGACAGTGATGAAGGCGAGAGCGGCAGGCTACCCCCCGAGCACTAACAATACAGCGAGCACAGCCAGAAGCAGACACTTGGTTACAGTGCAGTTTAGTGAGCTGCAGCCGCGTTTCCCAAAATGCTCTGTTTCCTGAGGATGAGATCGGCAAAAAAGTTCTTCCTAAATTCCAATCAGACTGTTGTCCTGAAGACTGTCATTGAAATTGCAGTGCACTTGTATTGCTGGATTTTTTTTTAAGGGGTGTAACACATTAAGATGAGTTTACTAATCATGAGGAGTCCTACTCATTCTGCTGCTCAGCAAGAGCTTTTTCAGGGAAATGAACCCTGATGATGTAATAGTGATGCTATTAGTGCTAGTTTAGCTCAACAGAAAGTGGACTACAGAATGAAGAAAGAAACAGATATTGGCACAACTGCCTGTGACTGTTCACTGACTTTCACTTTTGAGTTCAGCTTTATAGAAAGAAGTGTATGACTAAACAGTACTCTTCTTAGCACGCCTATTACTGTATATCTACATGATATACCATCCTACTGACAGCTCATTATCCACGTTCCTCAGTCAGTAACTGCAATCAGTTACTCAGTCAGATTTTAAAAAGTTAACTCATATGCATTAGCACCTTTAGAATGTAAAGGTGTTCAGGTTTTATAACATTCGTGTGGATGTCTTCAACCTTTGAATACTGACTGCAAGTTCAGTGAATCCAACTGTGCATGTATCTCATCGCTAAAACAATACAAAGAAAACATTATTTATTGCTTGATACATTTGTTTCTTTCTCACCACTAATCGCTGTGATATGGACTTTTATTTACTTAAAAAAAAGATTTGCTTAATTTCAATAACAACTTTGCAGTTAAAGTTTCAAAACAGTGCTGAGGTTCCTTCGTGAGGCAGATATCTTGGGAAAGCAGCATGCTGCAGCTGTGTGGCTTAAGTGTAAAGAGTACTGTACCAGCAGAGGCCCTCCTCCCTACCAAAGAGCAAGTTGGGCTGAGAAGCCAAGCTGTGGAGGGAGGTGGAAAAAGAGACAAGCAAGTTTTAAAAAGCTAAAACAGCAGGGGAACGGTGGGATGGAGGCCAGTCACGGTCAGTCCAGACATGCTTACGACAAAAAAACAAAGGGCCTTAACTGCTTCGGTCAGGCTGGGTTGTTGTTAGAGGCAGAGTTGTGCGCACCAAGAAGTACTTAAGCCTGTGCTGACAAAATGCGATCCACAACGCAATGCATTTCTACAGTCACTTCCAGTAAAGCTGAAATGGCTGGTTTTCTTAAAATGGGACGGGGCTCATTGGCAATCTGCAGTGCAGACTTTCATTAAAGGAATATACCACAAATTTTCCAATATTCCAGGCCTTTATACTTTTAAAATCCTGTTTGAAATTCTTTTGCTTCTTTAACTTTCTTTCGCCTCTGTGTTAGTTGTGAATTTGGAATAAATTAATGCTAAAGAGTAAAGTTTATTAAACTTGAGACCATGTGGTGCAAAAAATCAGCTTGGTGCTGCTAAATAAAGATTTCTGAGCTCCATTAAGTAATTCTGCATTTTAACAATCTAACCTGTGACCATCTCATATAAATGTAACGGATAAATAAACAAATGACACACATGGCACACACTTAATAGAACTGAAATTGTACTTTTATCTTACAGGTAGAGGGAATTATAATGAAGCCCCCACGGTTTCCAATCTGCGGTCTGAGAAAATACTGATTCCCACCGGGAGGTTTAACTGATCAGCCTCTGACAGCAGGTGCGCACCATGCCCTGCCAATAAACAGTGTGCTCTCTTAGCAATGTATCAAAGTGTGCACTGTCTCCAAATGTTTTTCTTTTAATGTTACTTTTGAGTTAAAAAAAAAAAGGTGCTGGTCACTAAAAAGGTAGAAACTAATTAAAGATTTTCTAAGCTCCATATTGATTGATTAGTAGTTGTGTACGTTATATGGATGAATCGAGTGGATAAAACAACACTTGTGCGCTAGAAAACAGCCACCCCTAAAAGTGGTGCTGTTTGTTTCCTGTGAATGTCCCAAATGAAGGCCGTGTCGGCCGATAAGCATCAACTCGGTGAGGAAACAAACAATGACGACGTGTCCTGCAAAAACCAGCACGCTGAGATCACTTCTGTATAAACACACAAGCTGAACACGAGGCTGTGCAGAGAGGGGGTTTAGGGGGCAGCCGTGACATTAACATTTAGATTAGGAAGTCATGGCGAAGATGAGAGTCAACAGGTGTACACCAAATTAACTGAGCCTGACCAGAAAAGCAGGAAACAAGCAGAATGACAGAACTCGTGGAGGAAGGGATGATTAAAACGGGGGAAAGGGAGAAAGTAAGTTGACAGGAATCATTTCCTTGTGAAGCCTGTGGTGAGGAAAAGTGTGGCCGACAGCGAAGGCGAGGCTCGCAGCCAAGCCGTCAATCACCATTTGATTGGAAGAGCTTGTTTGCTCGCTGTGGGGCTGCGGTGTGATGAAATCAGAAACAAAGCAGAGCAGTCTGGGCTGCAGAAGTGCCCACGTCTGCTCATGCTGTCCTTAGGAAGGCACGATTTTCCCTTTTGCCGAGAGAACAGTTTGGCGTGCTGGGAAAGCGTCCCACATTTCTGTGGTGCTTGCTTGTTTTCAGTGGCAATGATTCTGTTATTCTGATCCCACACACAACACAGTAAACCTGCCTGGTGTCAATTCCAGTGTCACACCTGAGGGTGCTGAAACTCTGCCACAGTCAGCTTCTGCGCCGCATGAAAATGCAGATCCTACTTATTCAGTCAAATTATGATTATTTTCAGTGTTTTAAGGAATGTCTTGGTTATTTTAAGGCGCAACAGTAATTCTGAAAGAAATCCTTTGTTAGAGTAGCTGAAAAAAATTTACTAAAACATGTTGGTCAAATAATCTTTGACGCAAAGATGCCAACATTCAGTGTTTCCAGGAGCTCACGTGTGAAAATTCCCTGTTCTGTTTATTTTCTTTTGTGACTACTTGAACATGTTGATCACCTCGAGCTGAAGTTATTGCCATTTTACACAGTTTCTGAAATCCTTAGTAAGTTAAGAATAATCTTGATATGAAAAATACTCCATATTGCTGCCAGTGTAAGAAACAGTTGTATTATTATAGCCAACACTCAAGGAAATGACTGCTGGCTGCTTTTTTCAGGATCTCTGAGTGGTTCCACTGATTTGTTTGCAGAAGGATTTCGTACAATCTGGACTGCCATTTGTTAACATTTACAAGGCGATATGAAGAGTTCTGCTGCATATGAGCCGGTGGTGACTGTTAACTATATGCTGCTTTTTCAAAGATGCTCAACCCCCTGGAGTCACAGCTGTTGTATACACTAACAAACAACCCATTATCATATTTTCCTGGATGATTTTCAGCGCGTCAGACAGAGGAACAAATAACAATCTCTCTGCTGACAGCTAGAATTATTCTGAGCGTCTTTTTTTAAACACATTTTTGTTATTTGTTTTATTTTTAATCTATTTTTGTGATCGAGATTCTGCGCCACTCTTCAACTGACATACATACATTTGTAGCAAGTGGATAGCGGCACTTTAATGCTTTTTTCAGGGTGTATAGCAGTAATTTACAGGCACTTAAGTGATCATCAAGTGGAGATCAATATATGTTTTCTACAGAAATCACTCAATTTGACAGTGATTCTATACTGTCAAAGTCTAAATTATTCTTTTAGTCGTGCTCGTGCAGGAAATTCAGACCAGTGTGTATTTAAGCAGTTCAATCTTGTGTCTGACTGTCAGCTGAGAGTGACAGCTAAATGGCTGAAAAGTAACATTTTAATGCAACAGTGTTGGTGGCGCACAGCTGTGCACTGGTTTTGTGTTAGGAACTGAAAGCAGCACCCAGAGACTACTTTCATTCAGGAACATAGCAAGGTGCTGCTGCTGTCACGCTGAAGCTTCTTCCTCTTTGTTGATGACACTTCCAAAGAGCTTCAGATCTAAGCTTTAGGTGGCATTAAAAACTCCTAGAAGCAGACTAGTCAACTGATGATCTGGGAGGGGGGGGGGGGTGCTTTTGCCTCAGCAGAACTGAATGAGCAATGATATACAGAGAGCGCTAAGCAACAGGCATCGCATCAAACATACAAATGCAGAGAAAAGACTGGCTGATATCGTGTTTGTCGTGTAATTGCATCTATTTTGTATTTCTTTGGGTTATTTTGGTCACAAACTGTCAAGTTATTATAGACTCATAATCGACTGTGTGAGTATAATAATTTGACAGATAAACGGTGTGGCAGGGCGCCAGATGCTTATCATGTCATTCACCTCAGGTTAGCAGCAAAATTGGAGATGCAGTTAACCATCTCCGCATTCTGTTTCTCTGCACCCCACATGCTGTGGAGAAAAAGGGGGGGAGGGAGGACAAAACAAGAGGCAGTTACAAGCTGCTCCCCCACCCAGACATTAACTTTGCATAACTAGAATGATCACATAACGATTTTGCAGTATTAACTTAATTTGTAAGGTAGGAATGTAACCGATCAGGCTCAGGTAAAGGTGACCTCAATTCTGCAAGTGTAAAAATAATTTGGTAATATTTTGCTTTCTTAAGTAGCTTTCATGATCTTGGAATGCACTAACAAAGGGCAAATAGGCAACAAACTTCACCTTGCTAAGAACGATTTACAATGAATGTATTGACAATCATAAAAACATACTGCCAAATACAAACATCGAACTGAAGGAAAGGACCCAGCAGCTGTGTTTGCAAATAAGATAGTTATTATAAAGCTAGGGCAAAGAACTGTTTCATCACTTATCTGCCTCCTGAACTGCACTGAGTTGCAAATAAAAAGCTGTTTAAAAAGTAGCTTTTCAGTGTTGTATAGTCAGATAAAATATGATGGCTTGATTCAGCTAATAATGTCTGCTCTGTAATAACCTGTTTGGAATTTTTAAGTTCTGACTCATTAAATGTCTGGTCATCTGAAAGAGCGCTTTGATGAATTCTCTTAAAGCACATTTTAACCATGCAGTGCAATTAAGCCTGCTAATACACACCAGCATACACCTTTTTTTGTTATATCTGGCAAGGAGTTACGTTTTTGGTAGCATTTGTGTGCATGCGTGTGTGATTCTGTCTGTAAGCACGATAGCTTGAAAGGTTTTGAATGAATTCAGACAAAACTTTGTAGGGGTATAGAGTGGGGTCATGTTAACAGTCCATTAAAATTTGGCTTACATCCACCAAGTTCTTCAGGGTCAACCTAATGGTTTATTGGTGGAAATTTGAAAAAAAAAGCCTTATATAAAATATATGATTCTTGCAAGTGTGGTGTGTGTTGCCCACATGTCACATTTGACTTTTGACCTCTCCTACAAGGTCAACAGATTGATCTGAAGGTCAAAGTGATAATAATGTTTCTTACTGCCATTGTTTGTATTGAAAACATATAGGCATATAGGGAACGATATATGGGGATTCCAAATATCACATTACTTTGAATCTAGTTATTTAGAAATATTATGTAGTATAAAACTGTATAATAAGCTATCCAAGTTATTCATGCCCAGTTATTTACACATCGATACTTATTATCCATTACCTACTCCTACATAATGTTTTTGTAATGAAAGCAAACATCTAAAAAAGAACAAATAAAACAAAACGAATATATGCAAAATAAAATACTATTCCCTTAAAAGTAAATACTGCCCAGAGCTGCCTTGGCAGAGCATTGGGTTCTCGGACTGGTTCTTATTTTGTTGTTGTTGTTTTTTTAAGGCAGCCTGCTGTTTCACAGATCCATTAAAACTAACTGGATATCCATCAAGACACCGAGGATTACACTGTCCTGAGGAACCCACTAAAGGAAAACCTGAGAATCCCTATGTTGGTGGGTCATAGGTGCAGTGATGTTTCCAGACTCTTTTAGTTTAAAGTAAAAGAAAATTTTTTTAATTACCAAATTGCTGAAATTCTGGAGGGTGAACTTTGTTCTAAGACTGAAATAGTAACTGGAAAATTAAGAAGACGACTTTACATAAATGGGAATGACTGAGAACCAGTCCACCTTTTAAAGTTTAAAACTTGAGTGCCACATCACACAGCTGGAAGCAAAGCCTTGCAACCAGGAGCTAAAGAGTGGGACCGCAGTGGGAGGTGGAGCTGAGCAGGGGGAAGTATCTAGGTCACCACAAAGATGAATCAACCACAGCTTGGGTGATGTTACAGCTTTGTATAGGAGCACGTGTTATGGTTTGTGTAATGAATCATGTGACATGTACGTTCCTATGAAAGGTTTAATGTTCAGGTGTTTCAACGGAAAGGCCAAAGGTCAGGAAACTGATGGATCTCAATCTCAATTATGCGTTTGTTATAGTAAAAAAAAAATAAAAAATAAAAAAAGGGCGCTTACACCAAGTTACTGAGTGATGCCAAGCTCAGTTGCTGTTGCTGTTGCTGCTGCTGTTGTTGTTGCTGAGAGACTGCTGGTTGCTGTTGCTGTTGCCAAGCAGCCATGTTGCCAGGCACCAGCCCTGGTGGCGTGAACGTCTGGAGCGCTGTGAGATCTGCACTCGTCAGCTGGTACTCTGAGATTAAGGGATGGAGAGGGAGATGCAGAGGGAGAAAGGCAGAGAGAGGAGATGGTGAGGAGGGGTAAGGGGGATTGTTTTACATCATACAAGTTTCGGGTGCATCAATATTAATCAGCACTAATCCATATTAATGGAGACCTTTGAAGTGGAATCACTCCAGAAGCTCTCACACAATGAACAAAGTGAATATTCATAGTGGTTTGTGGCATTACACTACAAGGTTTCTGAGTTTTGCTGCCTTCCACGACTCACCAGTGTTGTAGGCCGTCTGCATGCCAGAGAAGGGCGCTAGGAGACTGGGTGTTGCCACGGAGACCACTGGTGTGGTGAGTGGCTGTGCCACCTGGGAGCCGCCTAGCCGCTGAGCATTCTGGGAACACAAAGGGATGGACAGAAGAAGCTGAACACTGGGGCACTTCAAGTAGAAGAGGTGATTCTAAAAAACGAAGTCTGCATATTGATAAAAAGTTGATTGTCATGAGAACATTCTAAGGAAATATAAAATTTACTTTTGGCATAATCATCTGTATCCCCCTCTGCGTACAGTGTAGTCAATCCATGCTAAAACACTGGGACTGGAAAACGATATCTGAATGCTTCTGATGTTAAAATGTTGAGGAATCTCTGATAACGCACACAGTATTTGAAAGAGAGGGTTTGGTTATAAATCTCTCAGATGGATGTTTTAGCCAGAATAGTTTCATAGATCCAGTGTTGCGGCTGCGTGAGAAAACCTGGTCTGGATCCACAGCAAATCATGCCTTTTTCTCCTTATATGGACTGAGTGTAGAGGTTCACGGCACATGACTTCATCCATTTTCAACAACAATAATGATAATGGTTAGCATGTGCTTCTCACTGTACAGCAGAGGGAATGCAGAGACCTTGCAATGGAACCAAGAACGGGTCAGCTACTACTGAAATATTTCAGTATAAACACAGCCTTTTCTACTTCTACTCCAAATAAAAACAAACACATTATCTGCATTATTCTACTCTGTGCTTTAAAAGTAGAAGTGCAGCAACTCTAATTAACTTGCAGCTCTCACTTTTACTGACACTTTTGAAGTTTTACCAACAGACTAAGTAAAGAAAATGACCTAATAACTAAAACATGATATAATAAACATTTAGATCGTTTCATTTTGCCTGTGCAGGGCACTGGAAGATTCATTATTCATCATGCCACAGCCAGAAGCATATCTGCTTCCAGCAAGAAAATCCAAGCACCTCAGTACTCTCTGAGGTGTTTTAACTTTTCTATGACACTTTAACATCGGCGTGCAAGATGAGAAATGTCTCGCATCTCAAGGTGGCGTTGGCACGGCAATGCTGTCACCAGGGCCGGGTGCTTGTGTTATGTAGCATCACGGTGGAAGGTGTTATGAGAGGCATCGCTGTGCCGGAGAATCATGCTGACAGGAACGCATGCATCGACAAGGCTGACAGAAGAGAGACGAGAGGGGCTGAATGTGTGTGTGTGTGTAAGGAAGTGTCTTTATTCTGTGTGTGTCTGTGTGTGTGTGTAAAGAGGAATGCAGGGAATGAATACACAATGTGAGGTGTGTGTGTTTGCTCGAGATGTGGGTATATTTATGCAAAGAAACACCCATGAACCTGTCAGTGTGTGTGTGTGTGTGTGTGTGTGTGTGTGTGTGTGTGTGTGTGTGTGTGTGTGTGTGTGTGTGTGTGTG
>JAVDPK010000333.1:135598-164936 GCA_034780415.1 Cichlasoma orientale
GCTCTTTGGAAGCAAAATATAAAGAAATTAAAATTCTCAAGACTTTTCCACAGTACTGAAGATTTGGTATTTATTTTTGAAATAACAGATTTTCTAAAACAAAAACTGTTTGAATTGTATCTTTATGACATACCACTACTAATATCAGGACCATGCAGTACCATCTGGAAAGCACCTGATTGGCAAAGTCTTCATTTTTCAGCATACCTGGATAAGAAAACTGGACTGGCCTCCCCAAATCCGGGACCTAAATATTACTGAAGCAGTGTGGGATCATCTTGACAAAGAACAGAACAAAAGGGATCCAACATCCAAAGAAGAGCTTTGGATGTTTTTCAAGAAGCCTGGAGAACTATTTCCAAAGACTACAAGAAAGCTTCAGGCCGTGTTGAAGAATAAAGGTGGTCATACCAAATATACTGTATTTCCATGTGTATTTATCACTAAATTGCTGCACCATTTTCCTAACAAGATGTAAACAAACGAGACAGGGCTCATGACTTTTGCAAAGTACTGTTCATTCCATTCCAAAACAATCTTCAGCCGTCTGCCTCTCTGGTAGTTTGTAATGCATTTAGCCATAAATTGTTTGTTCTTGGCCACTTCTCCACAAGACCTTCATTTCTCTACCAGCCTCTGGTTGCTAGGATATTGGTGACATAACTCCAAAACCTCTTCATTTATTCTGTAAATATGAATTTTAAATTTGTCCTGACCCTGCACTCCACTGTGCTACACTGAGAATTAATCCATGTCTTTGGCAAATTACAAGAGAATTTACATCTACCCACTCCCGACTCCATTTAACACTGCTGCTCTTAATTGCAGAGAGGAGGGTTAACTGGGTACTGCTCCTCATCCTGTGGATTTAGCACAGAGGATGGGAACCACAGAAAAAAAATAACAAGAACCTGTTAGGTAAATAATTGACTAGGAGCTTTTCCAGAGGCTCATGCGAGGAAGCTCAAGGCCTCTTCTGTGTGAAGAGAACAAAAAGAGGGGAGAGAAGGCTAACCTATTTTCCCTCAGAGGAGCTCTCTCAACAAGGGTGTGTTTCCTGGATGCAAGGGTAAATCAGAATGAATTAAACTCATGGCCTAGTTTCTCTTTTCCTCCCTCTTGTCCTGGAAGCCTTTGAAAGTTTTTCTTTTTTTTTTCTTTTTCCACTGTAGGATTGTCGCATCGTATTTGTTAGCAGCTGTAGATCTGAACACAGAGGCAACATTGGAAAACTGTTCGGCTGACCTTTAGCTGTCACAGCAGTTGACCAGTAAATTAGTTTTCGTTTTTTAGTTCTATGCCCCCCCTCGCTCTAATTTCTTTCTGACTTTACTTATATTTGATTCCAAATAAATAAAAAGAGGCTGAATGACTCGCAGTTCACCTTCTCCAAAACGTCTGATTCTAATTGAAAAATGTTTTATTTGCAGCTGCAAACAGAAACTATTAATAGTCCTCATGTTTTCACGGTGTGAAATTCAAAGCTAAACTAATCCGAAAACTAAATTAGATGTGACTAAGTGTGCAGTAGTTTCAATAACACCATGTTTCACTTGACATTCATACAGAGCTTGTACAGGAGACAAAACATTCAGGTTCTTGCTGAATGGCACTATGGAGGTGGTTGTTAAAAGGCAGAAATCTATTTCTTATTCAATTTCCCGACCCAAAATCTCAGAGCCAGAAAGGATCAAACCAGGGGCCCTCCGGTTTAAAAAAAAGAAAAAAGAAAAACACAAAACAAAAACTCCCCAAAAACCTATTTTCTCTTGCCTACCACAGCGCCAGTTTAACAGGAAATGTTTGCTTGGGGCTCGTCTAGCCAAGTGTCCTGCCCGTTCTCCCGCACCACTCTCTCCCTACCTCAGGATGTATTTTAGTACAAGTGGGATTAAGCTTGTATATCCCGGCCCCTATCTGTCATGTCACAGGGATTATAATGCTGAGGGAAGGAGTGGCGGGTGGTGCTGTATGCTTCTGATTACTGGTTGACCGTGAAAGGTGTGCTGGAAAAATCAGGCAGGTAGGCGGGCTGACTGGGACACCGAGGGGCAGCGTGATGGTAGGGAAGCCTTTTGCTAGAGCCATTTGCTAGCACCGTTATGCTAGCATCCAAATTACATGGGCCAAGAGCTGCGGCTCTCTAGGGGTGGTCGACTGACTGAAGAAGAGAGACTGAATCCTCTCTTCTTCTGCTCTGGCTTTCTCTTCTGAGAAAGCCTTTTCGAAGCCATTTCAGCTCACACAGCACAGAGAGGCTGATAGAGGCTGTGTGGAAACCAGGAGGGGAGAGATTCATTGAGTTGATTAAAGTGAGAGGCAGCTCATTTTCTTTATTACGGCGGCTCTGATGTATATGAGATTTTAGCAAATTAATATTAACGTTAGCGCCTGATGTCATCTTTGTGACAGCTACCTGTATATCTTTTTTTTTTTTATTTAAACCACCAGAGTCTTTTATGTATTTGTTTCTCCCTCAAAATTGTTATTATTAACATACAATGCCACAATACTTCTTTTAAATTACTGTAATGAGCATTCGGGTTTTGCTCACCTTGATTTCAATATAACAAATGTGAAATTATAAAGCTTTAAATTTAAACCCAGCTAAAGGGATATAATTTTCTTTCATTCTAGTTGTACACCAGAGATGTAGCCAACAATGCATATATTGTACATTTAAAATTATATACCTTTTCACAGTCTGTGAAAACATAGCGGCAGAGCAGCTGATGGAAAACAGTTCAACGCATATCTTCACTAAGCTGATTGCAACAATTACAGTATGATTATGAGACCAGTCGTGCAGAACATGAAAACATGACTAATATAGTGAAGAAAAACAATAAGAAAAAAAGGTGCCCGTAAAAAGGTGTAACACCAAAGGTGTGATTATAGTAAATAACTGCTGCCCAACTATTCTGCAGAACCTCAAAGTGACTGTGTCCCATCCCAAGTGACCAATCAGGGGGCCGGCAGACAGGAAGAGGAGCTGTAAATTAAGTGCTAGTCATTAAAGTGACATTAATGGCATTATTGAGCAGAGAGGGAAAAAATGAATCACCGAGAAATTGGCAAAGAAGCAGAGCGGTAAAAGGGGATTGGCAGCGTGCCAGTCAGGAGGCAGAACCTGGATAATGTCAGGAGCCCATCGGAAGAGCAGGACTAGACTGGGACTAAAGTGACCTCAGTAATGCTGCTAATAACAGCCAGTTATCAACTGCACTCTGGCTTTCTCTGTGTTATCTAAGAAACAGACACAGCCCTGGTGCATACAGCGTATCTGAAATTGCAATGCTCTTTCTTTAATGTTGCTAAGTATTACTCAATTGGTACATTCAGTCAAGCAATCTGACTGCTCGAAGGCATGCTCCAAACGTGTTGATTATTACCATAAAACATGATTTCCCCTTGCAATATTAGTTGCTATGCCAACTTTTGTGAGAACCAGGGACCTAGTTATCACTCCTCTCTCTCTGTTGTTTATTCTTGTACGTTTGCGAACTTGCCGAGGCATCAGAAACAGTGTATTAAAAGCCATAATACTCCTGAGAATGCGCTTCACTGTGATGACTGTAACTTCAGATGAATAATCACAGTTAGCATGCCCTATTTGGTGTCATGCTGTTTTTTTTTTTAAAGGATTACTTTCTGTCTTACACATTTGCAGCGCTGCAAAAAAAAAACCTGCACGTTATCTATCTTTTTATGAGTCCAAGAGAATTTATCTGTATAGAATGACTCTCCATATACCCCAAAAATTATCAGTAAGATCAAAAGACATTTTGTGATTTGAAGTAGGAACATGTTGAGATTCAATTTTTACAGTCATTTGTCACTTTATCAACTGAGCTGTGTCCTATGCGACTTTAAGGTTATTATTTTCGAGCTTGTCGGGCTTCCTTACAAAGACCCTTTTTGATAATTTTCAGAAAACAATTAAGATTAATTAATGATGAATGTGAAGATTAGTTGAAGTTCTACTTTTTAGAGGCTTCCCTGGTGAACTTGGCTACTCTGCCTTCTTGCTCAAGCACACACCATCAGTGGGGTGGGGTGGTTGTGGGTAGTGATTTGGGGGATGGGAACAGGTGCTATTGGTAAGCAGTGAAGTGGAGAAGGTAAAGGAGTGGGGAATGGTGAAGGCGAGTGCTCTGTGAGTAGTCAGGCCACCATCAGCAGCCGGAAGTCTCCGGCTGTCCGGTCAGCGGCAGCAGCAAGGTACCAACATAAAAAGGGGGCAGGGTTACGCAGAGTGCTGGGAGGTACTCACTGACAGCCTATAGTTCTGCATCATTTTATCAAACTCCTCGTCAATTTTTTTGTATTTCTCCTCAGTGCGGGGGGTGAGGGAGAAGGGCTCCTCGGGGTCTGGGCTCTCAGAGTCCCGGTGCTCTTTCTTGTTCAGAGCCTTCGTTCCCCAAACAAAAGAAAAAGAAGGCAGACAGAGGAAGAGAGAGAGAAAGGAGAGTAGATAGAGAAAAAAGGAGAAGAAAAGAAAGGGTAGGTTAGATAACGTGACAAAAATGTGATTGTACTCACGCCATAGCGTTTGAAGAGGCTGTCGAGGTCCTCAGTCTTGCGCTCATTTAGCGGGCTTTGGTCGATGGAGTCGTCGCCGTCGGGCTCAGGGCTGTTGCAGCCATTAAAGCCTTTCTTTCGCAACGTCTGAAGCGGTTAAAGAGGGGTAGAGGAGGAGAAGGAGGCACATTTACATTTCAATTTTCCATTCACATACTGGAATTAGCACTTAGTAAAACATTTTAATTTCTCAAACACAAATGGACATCTTGACTGCATGAAATGTGCTGACTCCTACACTATTCATTGTATAAACATGAGGCAGTTAAGGTCGGATGGAACAATTTGACCCCGATGATGACATAAAAAGAGTTTGTCTTTTTTCCTCGCGGCACCTTCTGTGAGCAGGAACGCAGCCTTACAGAAGACACATTCTCAACTTCAACGTCTGAAAACCCTCTGTCGATTTGTGAGGTCAAAGTTCTTAACATCTGCCGCCCACCTGAAAGCAAGTTATTAACGGAAAAACTGCACTTGCTTAACCAGCAGGTGCACTCAGGAAGTCACGGTTTGAAAGGTTGAACTGCTGAGTGTTATTCCAAAGGCAGAAAGCTTTAAAATCAAGAGGATGTGGCCTGAGAGAACAAGGGCAATAAACTACAGTAAATCTGTGGAGCATATCAGAAGATACAGTGAAGCATCACACTTCTGTACACACCGGCTAATCAACGGTGTTAGTAATTGGTGTGAAGCTTTGCACTGAGGAATGTGGTAAAGCAAAGAAAAAGGGTAAAGGGTGAGCTAGGAAGCATGTGCTGGTATTAGTGCTAACGGCAGACAGGTTGTGTCAGTCTTAGCACACTTTGGAAAGGGCGAGAAATGGAAGAGGGAGACCGATGAGAGAGAGAGAGAGAGAGAGAAGGAGATAAAGAGGTTCTTATTTTGAGAGGATTCTGCTAAACAAGATTTGCTGTTAAGTAGCTTTGCCTGGTGGGCCCTTGACCACAGAGCCAAGCGGAGAGATCCTCGTAGCAAAATGGATCTTAAACTGGAGCTGGAGAACCTACTGTGGTCCAAATACAAGCTTTAGCCTTGAGTGGTGCAAAAAGAAAGAAATCCCTTGCCTTGAAATCTATCCCAAAGGAAAAATAGACTATAGTTCCCTGCCAAAAAAACAAAACAAAACAAAAAAAACCCCAACCTCTCTAGCCTTCATTCCAGCAAGTCTTTCCATTTATACACATCTTACAAAAACATTTATTAAATGAAGAGAGAGAGAAAAAAATCTGCCTGTGCAGTACAATATTTTAACCTGCACTCTGGAGAAATCAAGTGATTTCAAGAATTAACAAATGACCTTCAACATCTTACAAAAAAGAGGCATGATCAAGACAAAAAAACAAGCAATCGTATACGAAGCAAGGTGAAGAAATCTTGGTTTAAAAACAGACAGCCATAACAAAAGTAATTTTATCTTTCTTAAAAAGCTGGTAAATCTAGCTGACAGTACTTACTGTAATGCACAGTCATTTGAAAAAGAAATTTCCGCAGGACTCCATGCAACCTTGTAAAAACTAAATACACCCTTACTGTTTCCATAGGAATTATGAGAGTAAGTAGCAGCCAGGTGCTGCTAATCAAACACGCTTGATTAACTGATTATCAGCAAGTGTGACCCCCTCTATAAAAGCAGGAGTTTGGTCTGAAGCATTCAGGTCTGTGTCATTTATCATTTGTTATTATTAATCCCAGGCTCTCTACCACAGCATGTCTTTCGTCCTGTCTCTCTCCCCTCAGCCCCAACCGGTCGTGGCAGATGACTGCCCCTCCCTGAGCCTGGTTCTGCCGGAGGTTTCTTCCTGTTGAAAGGGAGGTTTTCCTTCCCACTGTCACCAAGTGCTTGCTCATAGGGGGTCGTTTTGATTGTTGGGTTTTCTGTGTAATTATTGTAGGGTCTTTACTTTACAATATAAAGCACCTTGAGGCGACTGTTTGTTGTGATTTGGCGCAATGCCACAATCTTACCAGAAGTGGATGTCCCAGCAATTTCACCCTAAGATCTGACTGCGCAAAGCTCAAAGAAACTGTAAAAGCTACAACTCGGACACTACAGGCCTCAGTTAACATGATAAATGTTCAAATTCAGAACTGTACAATTACAAAAAGACTAAACAATTGTGGCTTGTTTGAAAGGGTTGCCAGGAGGAAGCCACTTTTCTCTAAACAGAACATGGCAGCACAGATTAGGTTTGTAAATCTGGATCTGAACAAACCACAAGACTTCCAGAACAATGTCCTTTAGACAGACGAGACCAAAGTGGAGACGTTTGGCAGTGCCACATTTAGAGAAAACCAAACACAGCACATGAGAACAAACACCTCATACTAAGTGTGAAGCACGGTGGTGGAGGGGTGATGACTTGGGCTTGTTTTTGCAGCCACAGGACCCGTGCATGTTGCAGTCGTTGAGTTGATCACAAAAACTCCTCCTAGAGTCAACAGCTAAAGCGAAATCGGTCACAGCAGAGCAATGATCCTAAGCACACCAGCAAATCTACAAAGAATGGCTGAAAAAGAAAAGAATCAAGGTGCTGTAATAGTCCAGTAAAACCAGGCCTCATACTGACTGAACTGCTGTAATGGAACCTTAAGAAATCTGTGCATAAACAAATGCCTGCAGACCTCAATGAACTGAAGCAGTGCTATAAAGAGCAGGCCTAAATTCCTTCACAACGATGTGAGAGGGCGATAAAGTCATACCAGAAAACAATTACTTCAAGTTATGGCTGCTAAAGGTCATTTTACAACCTACTGAATCATGGGGGTGTGCTTAGTTTTTCACGTGACTGCCTTTTTCCACATGTAAATGTAAATGAGGGATTTCTTACAGTGCTATGTTAAACAAAAACCTGTAGCGTATATAAGTTGTAGTTTAATAGCTAAAATACATAAAACCTCTGATATCATCCTTTAACATTCAATTACAGACAACATATAAGGCAGGAAACGGCTACAGTGTATCACCTAACAGATATTATATTCAATACCTCAGGAACCCTTTATTTTCTTTAATTAACAACCCCCCGCTGTGTCAGGTGTGACTATAGTCCAGTGGCAGCCTGATTAAAAGCATGTGTTCCGTGAGTGCACTGCGCACAATCACGTCTAAGTGAGAATGATTCAACTGCATGCAATTCAGCCTCTAAAGCGAAGCTGGCGGGAAGTCGTTGTATAGAGAGCTCCAGACTAAACCCCGAGGAGGAAGAGACAGAGCTTCTTTTCATTTTTGATGTATTAGCCTTAAATCCTAAAAACAGGTGAGGGCAAGAGGGTAATGATGCCATTTGGATGTAAGGGTAAAAAGACTTTCAGTGTTAATAACAATACTGCTCTTTGATATGAATCTCATTAAAACCCAAAGCCATTATTATTATCGCAGTGTCAAAGCTGCTTTTTATCTACCCACAGAAACGGGTTATTAGAAAGATTTGTTCCAACATGGAGACAGTCTCCTGATTCAGCTGTTCATTCTCAACAGAACGAGTAAGTGCTCTGATCTGCAGCTTAATGTAAATTTAACACACAAGGCCAGCCACCACGTGCTTTGTTGCCCACAGTTCATAGAAAACACACTCTGTTGAGGCAGATGTGAGCGCGTGTGTGCACTGACCTAAAAATTGAGAGAATAGAAGAACTACAGGAAAAATAAAATAAATAAATAAATAAAAATAGAACAACTTTCAACTTGACAATGACAGCATGTGACAGAGGGCTGTGTGGAGGACGTGATAGAGGCATGGACCTCCTGCCCTGACTGTCAGGACACAAAGAGATAAAGAGCCTGCAAACAAAACTGTGATGGCACTGGAGCCGCGTTGGTGCACTGTTCACATGTAATGACGCACATTTGTACTTGTATACTTGTGAGGAGATTCAAAGTTCTGGCACTGGCATTTCCTAAGCCTATATTAACGGCAATAGCTGGATGGCAAACACCGACCATAAAATAAATCTTATTCTGACCTTTAGGGCAGTTCATTAAACGCTGATCCTACTTTCATATATTTGGGACCCAAGCATCAAAGATGTGCAAAGGGACACATGCAATGAGATGATGAGATGGGTTGTAAACTGTTTTTTTCAGTGCCTAGAGAAACTACATTAAATGACACGTACAGTGCAAGCACAGTGGACACAATCATCATTAAAGGGTATATGATGAACAGGGCCCAAAAATAGTCTCCATCCATTCAAAATCATTACAAAAGAAGTCTCAAAAATGAGTTGGGCCAATAAACGGACACGAGGAGCTGTGTCGTGAGTGCAGGGAGCCGGTAGGAAGTCATTCAGCTCAGTCATAAAGAGTCTAATGCTTGGTCTCAATTGCCACAAAACTTTGGGGAAAAAAACCCTCTGTTTATGTGCAGCTTTCATTAGAATGAAAATGATGCCATTTTTATTCATTTCTCTTCACAATCAAGTGTCACAATGGATCATTTGAGTAACAAATTTAACATTTACTTGCCTCGTCCAAATTTAGCTATATGAGTGCCTAGATTTCTGGATCTGTGAGATTGGCCTGTATCAATCTCAGATCTCACATTACAGGCTTTGCTGAATATAATTTTCATTTTTTATTACCCAGAATAATCACACACAAACCTAAGACTCGCAATGCAACAGCCTTTTGACAAAAATTCCAAAAGCACCTTGGCGTTCCTTAAATGCCCTCGCTCTTTAGGTTCATAACTTCACCCCGGTTCTTTGACGACACACACATTGACAAAATGAGAAGTGACAGGCTCTTAACGGTTTCCACTTTTATTTTTAAAGTAAAATGTTACATATATCCCACTTGTACTGGCTTATTGTTTCACACTTATGTTCAAATCTGCCCGTTTTAAGTTGTTTCATCTGATCTAGGAACTTCTATACTTGATTAACTCTGGCATTATTTGTCATAAAGATGCAGCTATCAGTGCATATGCAATTAAGGCTCTATGTGCTATTAACTCTGACACAAACATCATTTCCCCCAAAGGACAATAAAGAACAAGAAAAATTATGCCATTTATTGCAGTGCTTCCACTTCTAATAAGGACATTGTTCATCCATTTGCAGTTTCTTTGTGCCATCATTACAATATATCAGCCAGTTTTTTACGTAGTTGGCACACGAGCTCACTTTTAGCCACAACTTCTTCAGCATACAGTATTAGACTCTAATGCTTCTGCTTATTGCTTTCCCCATTTTGGGGCCATAATTATGCACTGAGATTGCTAACGTACTCTATTTTCTGCCAAAGAAGCAGGTCATGCAATAAGGTCAGAATGACATGGCATTTCAGGTCCACGGAAGTACAAAGCATGACCCATAAATCAAAAATCTGGACCGATCGCCACAGGTCAGATATTCCTTTGTTTCCCCTGAATTCAGTAGTAAAAATGACAATGCTACTGGACACACTGACATATGGATGCAGAAAGACACACAATCGGCCTGCTTCTCACACTCTCTCTACTTGCTTCCACACACACTTGATATTTTTTGGACACCACAGGCTTGCCTGCCCGTCATGTAAACTCCACTGATATTTTGTGAACATTACAGTGTAAACATGGGCATCTTTTCCCCCTCTCTCACGCTCTCTCTCAGCTTCTTTGTTTGTTTTCCCACTCTCTCAGAGTGAACATTTTGTGTTACATTACATTACATTCACATTTTAGCTTTCGCTCACACCCTCTAACACATGCACACACGCACCCTCTGTAGTGCACTGATCAGCTTGTCTCTCAGTCAGTCAGCCATCTGTTCACCTGTCCGCTGTCTCCCTCTCTCCCCCTCGCTCTATTGTGTTGCCAGGGTAAGATTCACCCTGCAGAGCACCACGCCAGCCTCTAACTGGCTATGACTGCACACAAGCCCCGCCCCCACCTCACTCTCTTCGTTCCCCTCTGGCTTGCTTGCTCGCCCACCCGCCTGTCCGCCCGCCCTCTGTTTCCAGCTCTCCATGAAACGCTGCTGCTGCTGCTGCTTTGTCCTGTCTCTTTTTGTCTTTCTCTCGGCCTCTCATCTCTCGGCCCACCACCTTTAACGCAGCTCTCGCTCTCTCACAGTGCAAGTGCAAAGTCTCACACTTGTCCTTCTGTGTTTTTCCACCCTTAACATCTCTCTCAGTCTCTTCCTTGAAACGTCTCCATATGCAAGTCTCCCCAGTCGCTCATTTCCTCTCATCAACCTTCTTGCTCTCCTTTGTTTCAGCTTCTTTACTCTCTCACTCTCCCTCTGTCCTCTTTTGCCATGTCTCTTGTTCCCAGAGCTTTCCCAGCATAATTTCTTTCCCTGTTCCTCTCTCTTTCCTGCTCTAACCTTTTATCCCTGACTCTGACAATGTGTTTAAAGCCTCTTTGTGCTGAAAGTCAGCAGTGAATGTCTGGTCTTACTGATATTTGTTAAAAATTATTTTTTCCATGCATGTAATTTAAATTATTATTACAATAATTATTACAAGACTGTCTATATACTGGCAGCATTTGGCATTTGATAACACTGGCAGTAATTTAAAATGTACCCAGTTCCCTTCCTCGCTTTTTCCAACTCCTGTTCTTTTTCTCAGTTTTGCCTTTGTCATCTTCTTTAACCTTTCTACTAAAAAAGGATTTGTGCTTGTGTCTGCAACTGCAGACCTTTGTCAGCACAAGAGTACCCGAGTTGTATGACACGGTTACTCATCATATGCATATCTTTTAATTCAATTTTTTGCACCTGTACAACTGAATCACTTGTAATTTGTAAACTGTGCCAGATAAACTGACCTTTACTAAAAACTGATGTGTGTTTGTGTTCATCATATCTCGCCACAAATGTACAAGTTTGACTGCAAGTATACAGACAGGCAAACGCTCACACTCATACCCAGCTGCCACTGGAAGCAACTCTGGGCTGTGTGACTTGCCCAAAGACACTCTGGAAGGTGCAAAGGTTCAGATATCAAACCACCACCACACTCTACCCCAGAGTCATAAACAAGAAACAACTTTCATCAAGAAGAACACAGAGTCCTGCAGCTGATGGTGTAACCCCCACAGAGACCTAATCTCAACATCAAGTCACTCTGGGATCTTGCTGCAGACAGCTTAAATCCACAGAAACGTTGGGCAGTTCTCAAAGACAATTGGAACAATCACAGCACTGCTTTAAAGACGAAAGGAGGATTGCACGAAACATTAGTTAAAGGATTGGGGTCACCAAATAATTGTCTGGTGTTCATATGGCCATTGGTCCTCCTGTTCATGGCTTCCAAATTAGGGGACTGGGGATGAAAAAAATCTTCATTAAAAAGCTTATCTGAAAATAAAACCAATTTCAGTAGTATGAAGACAAATAAAACAGATAAAAAATAAAAATAAGTTACATTTATATAATTTGACTGCCAAATTCCCACTTTGAGTTATTGTTGCAGGTCAGCGTAGAATCAAAATCTTGTTAAATGCAGGAAATGTTCTAATGAAAAATAAGTTAAACTTTGGAAGACGGCCACTTGACTGGATGAATTTCAAAAGCACTTTATGCATGAAACAAAGACTGTGGATTTTTTTTTTCATCACTTCCAACAGAAGCATGTTAGGAAAGGATGTTTTAGTGGCCAATCTGATCTTAACTGATAATGACAGTTCTGATCATAACTTGAATTTACACTTTTGTTTGCACAGTACAGTATATGTTGGGGTTTTTAATGCTTCCATACAGACTATGATGGTGCAGGTTATATGGACTCAAAGTACTTAGGTAGCAGGCGGAGTCTCTGCTGTCTAGGTCTGGTAAGTTCAAGCACAATGTAATGTCACCTCCCATTGTGGCATGTCAAATACAGGACTGCAGAAGAAAGCCTCTCTCTCTCTCTCTCTCTCTCACACACACACACACACGCACGCACGCACACACGCAGCCCCCTACAGTGAGTCATGTGGGGCATCATAACCACAGTCTCAGCACAGCAGTGGCTGCCAGGCTCCCCAGATGTTGTATTATAGATCAGCAGTTATTGTTTCTCATGTCACCAACCTACCAAGCTGTGAGATGTGAGTAGGTCATCTCGCTGGTGCCCACTAATCACACACTTGCTATTGTGAAAAGGTACACAATGTACTTT
Source organism: Cichlasoma orientale (assembly GCA_034780415.1). Classification (NCBI taxonomy): domain Eukaryota; kingdom Metazoa; phylum Chordata; class Actinopteri; order Cichliformes; family Cichlidae; genus Cichlasoma; species Cichlasoma orientale. Next base: position 148,272 of record JAVDPK010000333.1, read on the forward strand.
TCAGGACACCTATAGTTAAAACAGGAAATAAATAAATGAAGACAATATTATAAAATAGAAAAGAAAGAAAGGGCAAAGTAAATGTATTTTCCTTGTCACACTGGCTGTCAGTTTTTTATTTAGATTAATCACACTTTCTGTTGCTAGTGCTACTCTGTGTAAAGTATTAATTATGCATTCATTTCAGGGTCAAAAGCATATTTAACACAAAATGTAAATGCAAACTTGAATATATGCTATACATTGTGATTGTCTTACTTAGTAATATGTTTTAGGTTGGATCAATCATTCAAACATCTGTCCACAATTTGGTTTTATAAACTTGAAGACATCCTTTAATTTCTATCTGAGGAAGCTGCATGATGCCCTACATCAACTACCGATGACCTGGGAGCCAATCGGCCTTATTGGTATATATAACCGCCTACAGTAAAGAAGGCTGAACAAAAAGTGTTTGAAGCATTTCAGAAGCCTATTGAAGCCTATTTTCTTGCCCTCTAGGAGTACAGTATGTGCTCCTCATTCAGAATCTCTATAACGTGACTCAATCTGGGAACGCGTCACATATTTGATAAATCGATGACTTCCAGTACTTAATATTGTTTTAATGAAATCTTTGTCCCTTTTCAGCGCAGGGCTGTTAATTGTTTTGTACGAAAGGTTGGGATCTCTGTTCCGAAGAGAATACTATGAATGTGTGATATAATATTGAATAGAAGGTATTATATTGTATTCCTTAACCTTGAAATGCAGCTGCAAAAAAAAAAAATGCTGAGGTAATAATAAGAAATAAATTCCAATGATTTTGAGGCAATGACAAGACATATGTCAACTTTGTGTCTTGGTTTAGAATGAAACTGTGTTAATGTGTCAGACCACAAACCAAAAAGATTCGATTTAATTTTATTAATTTAATTATATATCTGTGACCTGTCTCTTTTTATATCCTCTTATTCACTGTCACATATTGAGAATTTGAGAACCAAATAAACAGTAACATGGATTAGATGTGTCTAACTGTTGAGTAAACACTTTATGACATTTTGGACTGCACCTAAAATCCTTGAAATGTAAGCAAGGACATGTCCTGACTGGCTGTTTATTTGGGCCTACGTATATGAATCAGAGAAGGTTGTGGTATATAAACTTGAAAGAAACAAATTCCAGTAAGAGTGGTGACCACTCATGTAAACACCGATAAACCTTCCTGTGACCTTGTCTACACCAGATTAGGACCACAGGATATGGCAGGTCTTAGCAGGAGGACCACAGAGTTCAGACAGTAAAGGAGGATTATATGAGGAGCATCTACAGGGCAACACAGGCATCACCTCCCACCTGTATGTGTTCTGGGAGAAAAAGTGTCAGGGGAGAAGTGGGCATCCAAGTCCAGAGAGCGGTGAATTTCTCAGCGTGCACTTCGGGTAATCTGGGGTCGTATAGCATTTGTTTGAAGTGCTAGGGCTATTGTAGCAGGAAACTGAATCTGCTGCTTAGTGGGAATATACTGACAAGTGCTGTTTCACAATACGTGAGGCTCCCTTGGCTGCAGCCCAGGAAGATCAGGGCGGTGCCCAAAGTCCTTAAGCACGAGCAGCAAAGCTCGCCGGTGAGATCTGCCTTCCTTGAGCCGCTTAAAGAAAAAAGGGCATCCCCCTTCTCCGCCCATCTTGCTTTCTCTCCTGAGCTATTCATCCCCACTCTTTTAGCATTTCGCTCGCTTGTGTTCCCTCTGTCTCTAGCTCACTTCCCTTCTTTGCCCTGATTGGGATCTGCAGTCAAGCGGATTAACACATTCTGACAGGAGAGGCAGGCTGCCCACACACACACACACACACACACACACGCACAAGCATGCACACACGCATACAAACACACTTTAAAGCAGCACGTGCATCTCAGAGAGAGGCTATGTGTGCATATGTACAGCCTCTCAAGCTTGCACTGAAGGAATGTCTAACTGTATGATGAACAGAGTCCACACACACACACACACACACACACACACACACACACACACACACACACACACACACACACACACACACACACACCTCAATATGAACTTAAGTGCTTCCAAGCATTTAGGTGCAGAGCTGCATGCATGTACAGTATAGACAGAGTGACATCCACCAAGCATAGAGCGTGTATGCGTGTGCACGAATCAGTTTGTGTGTGTCTGCGTGACTATATCCATACTTCATAATTTATACTCAAAAGCACTTGCAGAGGCAGAGCGGCAAATGGGCACATTTTGTGACTATCCAATTATCCCCTCTCTCTTCTCCCGCTCCCTCGCTCTCGCTCTCTGTCACTCGGTATGTCTCAGCTCTGTCCTTGACCAGCGATGTTACATCATGTGCCAGTGCAGATAATCTTTAATAATTATTGTATAATTCGCCAATCTTGTCGCGCTGACTGTTTGACTGTACAGGGCACCACTGAAAGCCCCAACACTATATGTCCAGGATTTCTGCAACACACGGCCAGTCATGGCTATGGGATGTAATTGCACCAAATAATTATTTTCATTTATTCGATGTGGAGATAAAAAAAAAAAAAAATTATAATAATAGCAAGTCTGTTCAAACAGATTAAAGCTGGTTTGAGAATAAGTTTGACTGAATTTAGATCATTTTTACATTGCGGATTTTCTCCATTTCTAAACCGCAATTAGTTAATGAAACTCAAAACTTCTCGACAGTGTTTCACAGTGAAAGCCCTTCAGGGAAGTAGACACCGGGCCCCTGTCACCTAAAGCCTGACCAGAAAACATCGAATGAAATCTCAGCTTAACTTAGCAGTATTCTATTAAAAGTACAAGTCTGATGATATTCTGTAATTATATTACTCAACAAATCGCCTGTGCAGAGCTAAACCAATGTATATGTATCTTAACAACAAGCACTATGAGGGCATCCAAAGCCAGATACATCTTATTTCGTTGTGCCATGGAGCTCCAGTTTTCGTCCACAAACTATCAGCAAGCCACACATTTGCACTGGGAAACCTTTCCTTTCCTTTCATTAACATAAACACAGACACTGTTCAGTAGTTTATTTTGACTAAATCCCACATAGACATTCCTAACTTAAGCACCCAATGTGGATTTATCTGCCGCTGAAAATAGTCCCCAACAAACAGGCTATTCCCTGCAGACAAATGTTTACAATAAGTCTGTTTCCAAAAAAGGTGGTTACACTGTTTGCCAATCATTAAAAGCTTATAAGCGATTAAAAAAAAAAAGCATAAATAAAATGTTAAAACTGAGAAATGCTACTGTCATTTGACAATAATTCTAATTTTGAATTTAATGCCAGCAAAATGGTTTAAAAAAAAAAAAAGTAGGGCCAGGGGCATGTTTACCACTGTGTTACATCATCTCTTCTTGCAAATGTTTTGTCAGCCAAATGTTTTCCAATTCTCAACAAATGCAGGATATCAGCTCCTTAACAGCTGTCAATGGTTCTGCTTTTCAACAATCTGTTTTGGAGCTAAATATTACACATTTCACTCCACTACATTTATGTGATGGCTGTATTTACTCATTACCTTAGAGATTTAAGTTTCCCATACATAACATGACAAAAACACACTGAAATGAGCTGCAGTTTTACTTAATTACCATTTAGTGTAGCTATTTGCAGTATACTATATAACCGTGCTCAGAAAATGGTCTTGCGGACTTTGAAATGATTCTTGATGGTACTGCTAAGGCAAAATAACAAGAATTCATGGAAAATGTCGGGGGGCAGGCGACACTGATACCTGCTCAACGAGGGGGTGTTTAATGAAGCACATCTGGGGAAGGGGGCAGCTGAGGACAAATGGTGGTGAATGTTGCTTAATGCTTCATGGCTTATAAAAAAGACGGGTGGTGGGCAGCATAAAGGCCGGTATAGGAAGGAAGCTCCCATGTAGGACACACACACACACACACACACACACACACACACACACACACACACACGGGCAGAAGCTGACACACAACCGAGAGGCTCACCAAGCCTGAATATTGTATGAGGCGTTCTCATGGGCCACTGCAGAGCGTGCAAACAGAAAGAGAGGTGGACTTATGCATGCGCACGCACGCACGCACGCACGCACACACACAACACACACACTAATGAACACACAAAAAGAGACAGAACGAGACAGAGCGACACACTTGAAAACACAAACACATGTACGCACACAAACAGAGCCAGTGGAGCTTGAGCTGATGTGGCCCAGAGCAGCCCAACGCCCAGCCACGACACACACACGCATGCACTTGCATACACTTAAGAGCCATCTGCAGCTGAAGATACAGCCTACAGAAAGGCTTTACTGCTGACACTCTGAGACAGACAGAAAGAGAAGGACAAGAAAGAAGGGAAAAACTGTCGTGACCGAGTGAATCAGGAGATTAGGAGGAAGCGAAGCCAGGAAGGGCAGAAGGAAGAGAGAAACTGACAGGCAGCGAGGTGGAGGGAAAATTATGGCCTCAAACTCTCATGTCTTACCTTCAGCCCACTCAAACACAAAACTGCTTCACCAACACTTTCACTGAGATTTCAGCAATTACTGAATGTAAGCCCTTATTGGATGAAATTCCCCTTAGGTGCATTCTGCTTGGGCCCCAAAGACTTCATGCCTCTTCACAACCAAATAATAACCAATAATGACAAGTCCCCAATCACGAAACTCAGGAAGTTGAGGAGTATGTTTGCAAAATAAATTAGATGAATCTGTTATGCATTGCATTTTTTGTAGGCTTAATGTAGCTAGGCTGACAAAGTCCTTTCAGTCCATGTGCGATTTTGGAGTTGGCCCTAAAAATGTTACTTTGGCCACGATTAACCTGCTTCTGATGAGAACCAAATGCTTCCATCAACAGAAAAACTGATGGAAAGCAGCTCTTGCTGAATGTGGGACTTACTTTGTGCTATATATGAAGTAGTTTGAGCTTCAAGTACGGCACTGTAGTATTCAAGGAAAATGTTTTCCCAGCAGTAGTGGTCTGAAGATCTTTTGATCATCATAAAGTTCTTAAGTCTTATAATCAGAGTAAATTCAGAGGCAAACCCGGAGTTGGGACTTTTGTGATCCAGGACCTGAATTCAGACAATGATTCCTTCAGGCAGGTTCCTACTGTCTCCATCTGAAACACCTTCACCACATAACTGCAGCTAGTCATTGATATGGGTTTTTGTTGACAGTTTCAGAGAACTTGGAAAAGAATTACGCCTCAAAGCAGCAGTTAGAGGTCAGACGAGCTTCCCAGCGCTTCATAAATCGAATCAAACAATGTTTGCAGCCGCTGGGTTTCTTCCAATAACGTATTTGAAATAGCCTGAAAGAGGGAAATAAAACTCATCATTTGCTGTCAAAGTTCATCACTCCAGGGACACAGGTAGGTATCGCTTACTTCATAAATGCAGTGAATCAAAAACTAGCGGAGAACAAAAGGTTGCAACTAATATTTATTTCTGTAGGATCAATCTCAGTTTTTAGGACTATGTTCTGCCATTTAGAAGCAGCTGATAAAAGCAGTCACAGGGAATCACTCCCACTCTATTATTTTCCTGTTCTCAGATCATTGCCAACACAAGGTTTTATTCCAAAATTATAAGGGCAATTTGACAAAAATTCAGATTGGGAAATTGCCGTTGACACAGATCAGGTAATGCTAGTGCCCAGCTAATAATGGCCTAAATCCATTCATAAGCTGGCCATCTCATTTTCTGAAACCTTCCTTCCGGTTTTGCTGTGTGTGTTTTCTGAAATATGATTTAGCCGGAGCGTTCAACATGACAGTAAAACCATCGTGGTGACTTCATGTTGACAGTGTTTGTGGTTGACTGATCATGAACTCCTGCGGCAATGTGCAGCGAGGAAAAAAAAAAATTCAAAGCCAGGCGAGATCCAGCTTTAAGTCAACGCTCCATATGAAGCATAAGTGCCGTAGTGCAGTGTGCACGGCTCGCTGAATCATACCTAACCATCTCGTGTTGAATTCATGAGAGGGCCCTTATGTATAAAAGGGTCAGTAAGGCATGTGAATATGTTCCATGTTTGCCTGACAAGCTCCAGAGAAGCTTTTTCCCACAGGGAGGAAAGACGTTAGGAAGCAAATAGATTCCTATTACAAAATAATAAAAATGGAACTGACGGATTGCCCTCACACCTTCTCAGCTGACCTCACTGCTGACCTCTCTTCGAGTAAATACTGCATGCAAACTAACAAACATTATTTTTCTACTGTTCAAAGAAGGTTCCTCCTCTAACTGGTGGCCATTTTGTGCTGAGGTGGTTTCCAACTGGTTCCAGGCGTGTCCTTTGGCATGTTGGTGTTTTGTTATTGTTGTCAGAGAGATCTCCAGGTAACAATATGACCAAAGCCTGAGGGGTAAGTGAGCAGGGGGATAAGGGGGGGAGGCCCAGCTGTCCCCATCTCTCCACTCCCAGTAAGCTCAGAGGCACCAAGCCAGAATACAACCTTCATTAGTATCGGGACTGACCGGACTCTGCAATTGTGAACTCAGCAGGACTAGAAATACTAAAATATACTGGACTACAGTCACCAGGGATTTAAGAAAAGTAAAGTAGGGTATAAGAAATAAAAGAAGATATAGTGACACATCTAAAAATACAGTGTTCTTAATGACTCCTTTATTCTTCCAGTTCTTCTTCTATATTTCTTCTACAGTAGCTTGTATAGTGAACATTCTTCTTCTACTGTTTTTGTAAAGTATTATCGTTGTTAGGTCATTTATTCCAGCTCTCTGCTGCTGTAATAATGTGGATTTCCCAACTGTGGGAATAATAAAGGCTCTCTTATCTTAATTATAGTGTATACTAATTCACATCTTTTGCATTTACCCCCAAAGCCAGGAGATGGTTAGATTGCCACAAAGACTGAAGGCTAATACAACTTTTATATATGGCACTTTGGCTACTTTACACTTTAAACAGGATGCAAAACATCACATTAGCTGATTTTTTGAGTCAGGATAAGCTAAGCTAAGCTAACTTAATCACCCTCTGGCTCTAACCGATCAACAAGTATACAGGCATGAAAGTGATATCAATCTTATTCTTGGGAAGAAAGTTAATTGAGTTCCCAAAAATGTCCTAATGCACAGTAAACTATGATACTCAAAACCTTACTGCAGCAGGACATAACATATTTTGGGCATGTAAGGATAAAATCTAGGTCAAGATTAATTTATTCATATATTCTAAAATAAATACATTAATTAATTAATAAAAAAACAAAAGTAATTACACAGAAAAAAAATATTAGAGCACTCTGACCAAAGTCAGTAAAAACAGTAAAACACACACTCCATTACACCAAACTGGCCTTAATAAACTATACAGGACTTACTGAAGTCTGAATCTGACTCTGTAGAGGAATAAATTAATTAATAATAAATCTTCATTGTTCCAACGGTGGAATCAACTCAGTACCAAGTAGAAGCAGTAGAAAGTCAAACATTCATATATACAAAAAAATAAGCATCTATGAATGAAAATTTATTGATGACCATCAGCGGAGAGAGAGAAGTGGACTTTCTGGGGATGTCACTGTTCTAAACATTTTGATAAAGATACAGTTGTTTCCCACTCTTTTACCCACTGCCCTTCCCTCCCGTGTCCACGCTTTACCTCAATGATGTCAGCGTTAGTCCGGCTCTCGTGTGGCTCGTTGTACTCGGTGTACTTGAGCAAGACCTTGTCCATGTCGGTGCTGGCATACTGGAACAGCTTGTTGGAGTGGTTGAAGATGATGAGCGCGATCTCGCAGTCGCACAGGACGCTCAGCTCATACGCCTTCTTCATCAAACCAAACTTCCTCTTGGTGAACGTCACCTGATGGCAGACAAGAAAACTGAGCTGAGGGAGATCTAATACAACCTTGGTAAACTTATAAAATCAGTAATTAATTATCAAAAACTCTTTATAGTTAGTTTCCCTAAAACAATTGGAATTTGATAACGCAACAGCAGCTCTATTAATAAATTTAAGCTGAAGTGAAAACAAGAGCATTATCTAAGTATTCTGACATTTTATTTCTTGTTCTAAGACAAATGTGTTTTCAAAGGGCCCCTTGGTCCTGAATGATGATGTGGGCCGCAGAGCGGGAGTGTGGATCTGGCAACAAGCCAGGGATTATAGATTTTTATTTTAAGACCTGTTATCATTTTCATGAGAGCAAAAATTTCTTTTGAGTCTGTTTAGAGTAATGTTCACTTACAAAATTAAAATGTCAGCGTTTACAGGATCGCAACCATTTATATATATAAAAAAAAATACACTCTGATAGCCATATTTCCTTAATTCAACCTAAAAATCACACAGCACAGCTAAACTTGATATTAAACTGATGACTGAGGAGCTCAAAAGGCGAGTTCAGTTGAGTTCCCCGATATTTCAAAAAGGATGCTGACACTGGGGCTGGCAGCGAATACATGTCTGTCAAACCTACATTGGATGATGGGTGTTTTTAGATCGTGACATTTGCTCAGCAACTTGTGAACAAATAATAAATAAAAGAAAATAAGAAAGTCAACAAAGGGACTTTGTTATTGCAGCTTGAAATACAATAAATTTTGAATGTGTTAGGATAAAAATCTGCTCACTGGAATTAAAAAAAAAGCCAAAACAATCTGCAAATAAGATACAAGGCAGAGCAACATTTAAAGGAATATACTGGGAAATCTGCCGATTGCTAAGGGTAAAACTGATACTAATACTAAATATGAATCTAAGACAAGCGACAGCTAGCATCTGTCAAAGCTCCCCTAAAGCTCTGTAATTGTCATGTTATATCCGCTTTCATTTGTTGAAAAACCAAAGAGTAAAACTGACAACTTGCAGCTTTACAGTAAATTATCTGACCTCACTGTGACTCTCAATCTCAATCTTGGCAGGAAAGTAAAAAAGCACATTTCCCAAAATGTTGAGCTTTTCCCCCCTCAAGACCTGACTTAATATAATTTTGGACCAGAGCCATTCAAACCAGTTTATCCTCAGTTAAACTGAAAGTGTAATTTGAGCTTTTTTGCATCTCCAGACTTTAATCACTGTTTTAAAGTCGTGCACTGAAGGGCACGATTTGGCTAGTTGAGAAAAAGCAGGCCTGACTGTATGAAAGTACTGTGTATTAAACATACAAGATAGAGACATTTTTAGGAAAAAAGACTTCTAGACAGAGTGTCCAAACATGCTCCCCTTCAAGTACTCGGTTTGTATTTTGCGCACAGACTTTCACTTCACTCCATACACTCCTTTCTCTCCCGTCACACTCGCTCTCTGTCGCTTTCACACTCTGTTATGCTCTTTTCCATGCTCTCTTTCTATGTCACACACTCTCTCCCGCTCTCTTTTCCACGCTCTCCTTCTCTCACACGTTATTTCTCTCTTTCCCTTATGCATACATACACACACATAACACACACTCTTGTACAAGCCCCCTCAGTTGTGAACAAGCAGAACAGAACTGGGAGTGTTGCTAAAGCACAGGGTCCCTTGTTGTCTGCCGGTTGGCTTTAGAAGCGCTTCCCTGGTATAACCAACTGGTATTTACAATCCAGAGAGATTTGGCTTTGTTTGGATTAAACACACAGGATTGCACAAACACAAACACGCGCAAGGAGGAAAAAGATTAGGAGGAGAAGAAGAAGAAAAGGCTTCAGGTACCGCTACAATATCTAGCGTTTGATATGGAAAGGAAATAAAAGTAAATGTGTACACAGATGGTGTCGAAGAGGCAGAAAGATTTCAAGCATGCTGCACTTCAAGCCACACCCACAAATGACATCAACACATTTTCCATTAGACGCAGAAGCCAAAAACCTGCTGTGACATCACTGATTGTGGCTGTGACCTGAAGTGCGGCATGCTTACATGTTTCAGTAGTTTACGCCACTTTATTATGTAACCTTAAATCTTGAATTCCTTTTCTAAGAAAACTGCTTGTTCTGTGCATCTGGAGATTGATCAGGCTCACCGCGGGAAAGAGTCGCATCTTTGACCTTGAAGATTTTAAGCAGTTTTATATTCACTTCAGTAATAGATTGATTTACTTTTTATTTGAAAATGAAAAAAAAAAAATTCTGTACGGTGCCACCACCAGGCTGACGTTTTTGATATTTAGTGAAAAGTTTTCACAAATGTTGAACTGAATTCACCGTAATCTTCTATAAATATTTAAGGTCTTTAAAAGTGTGATCACATCTACTTGGGTTTAAGAGCAAAGTTGCAAACCTTAATGGAATCCCCATCGACTGTTTTTTTTTTTTTTTTGGGAGCTTTCTTGTCTCTTTATAGTAATTATACTGTATTATAATAATACTGCCACCAAATACATGTATTAATGATATTCTGATTCTGCCCCTAGGGTTTACCTGCATTGATAGAGGCCACATTTCTCTGTCAGACGGCTGCTCTGCTGGCAGCACGGTTCTGAACTGAAACTATAATTGAAATGAATTGAATACAGAAAGAAAGAGAGAACAGATAGAGAGGTAGAGATAAGACAGAGACATTCAGGATGAAAGCAAGAAAAGCAGCAAGTGAGACCTTCAATCTGTGCATCTTTCTCTCCCACAATCACTTCATCTCGTGCTCCTTTCTGCACCCGACATGTTTAAGCCTCGCTCATCTCTCCTTCTCCTCTCTTATTTTCTCGCCCTCGTTTTCTCTTCCTCTCTTCTCTCTCGCTTTTTCCACATCCTCTCTCCCTCCCTCCCTCACTTCGCACTCGCTCACTCATTGCTTCCTGCTGCCACAAATCAAATTATATCGGGGTCGTATCCATGGGCAACCGACTCCCCTCCTCCCCTCCTCCCCTCCGCCCCCCATTTCCCACCTCATCACACACTGCTACCATCATCTCACCCCCCCACCCTACCCCGCCCCTCCCCATCTTTATCTCTCTGCCTATCTACATATAGCCCCACTCCTCTCCCTCTCTCTCTGACACACACACACACACACACACACACACACACACACACACACACACACACACACACACACACACAGAATGAGCAGATAAATTATGTGGCGATGTTGGAAAGGGAGGAAATTACGGTTGTGCGGGATGACAAGACTGGCTGGTGATGAAGACACGAGCCACTGCAAACAACAACAACTGCTCCCTAAAAAAAATATAAGGTCATCCAGCAGCACTTAAAACAAACAAAATCAGTCCCAACATCCCAACAACACCTCTGTTTTTCTTTCCTGTTCTTTTCTTAGAAAAAGTAGGCAGTGGGGTACTGACTTTCGGTCTGAGCTTCAATCTTGCTGTTTACCACAAAGGATAAACAAGCTGGAGGTAATTGACATTAAGAGCAGAATTGCCAGGTAACCAATGGCAACTGAAGAATAAGACATCCTCGGTGAGGAGAGTAAGAAAGAAAGGGGACGAGTGGTTTCATCTGAGTGTGTGTGTGTGTGTGTGTGTGTCTCTCTCTCTCTTGGCGAGGCTGTGGTTGTGTGGCAGATGGATGAGGAAACCACCACTGACAACCACAACCTCCTCTTGCTGTTTCCTGTAGCCAAAACCCTCTCTTTCATTTACTAGCTTACAGTTTCGCTCACACATTCAGTTTGAACGGCTTAGAAAAAAAAAAAAAAAGCACCACTGCGTGTCACCATGCCGCTTTCAGTACAGGTAGCCCTATATCACTATTTTTTTTCTTTGAAATGTGAAGTTACAAAGTAATAGTAGATAAAACTATCAACTGGAATGGCATTTGAGAAGTCTAAAGTAGAGACACACAAAATTTCCCAACAGTAAATTGTCGTTTCAACGTCCTCTGTGGTATAACTTCACTTGTAATTGAGGTGCTCCTCTAGTAATACTTTAATTGCCAAGTACTGTGCTACAAATAAATAAAAGAGCAATATAATCAGCTGCTTCTCCAGAGTCTCTCTTGTCCTGTGGTACAGCTCCACTGCATTGTCCTTAATTGATTTCAAACACGAACTCTGGAAAATGTAGGGACCAATTCTGTTGAACCACAATTCAAAAGCAATGTCTAATTTCATTAGTTAATTTTCAGTAAATTTGTATTTGTTATTACTTTTGTCAGTTTTGTGTTATTTCAGTGGCCATTGTGGGTTTTTCTTTCTTTAACAGACGGGTTCCAGCGATTTTGTCGGCGTCTGCAAAGGCCTACACTGAAATCAGGTTATGTTAGAAAGTCAAGGACAGTAGCAGAAATGTTACTGTACACTTTGTAAAAAACTAGTCACACAATGCCGAGCCCTTCAGTTTGTGGGCCGGTTAGAGTGACATTAAATGCAGTACTACAATATCCATCAGCCTTAACTAAGGAAAACAGACACAGGAGCAGTATACTGGAGAGGAACCAGCCCAAAACTGACGCAGATCCAGGATCTAAATATCATCTTTAACTCTGGGTCAGTGTTATCAAAGGCAAAACACAATCTTAAGTTCAGCGGATATTTTGTGCTAAAATGCGTCCCAGGAGTAATGCTTTTGGTTTTTATGTCTGCAGTCTTGTTCCTCTGGATTTAATTTCCAAAAACAACCAGATGATGAATGTAATTCTTCCACTGTGCTATGCTCTACAGCTGTTGCTTAACTTAAATATGATTACTGATTCAGGATTCTTTCCTTTCTGGCAGGAAATCTTTCTTCTTCTTACATCTTCCTGCTAAAATGGGTCACAGTGTTAATGAAAAGTCAACTCTTCCTGTGCTATCTTTGATGTGACAAACGCTATTCCAAATAAATAAATAAATCAAAGCATTCCAACATACCGGTCCTGTTCTTTTTTATGCGTCTTTGTCTTTGTAAGAAATGTGGTATTTGAGATGTTGTCATGTTTCCAGCCGGGGCCCACACTGAACGCTGTTTATTTTGCAGAGCTTATGGCAGCATCTCTGAATCAACATGTAGGAGGGTGACGGGCTCCATGTACTCCAAAATTCATTTGATTTCCTTTCAGAAGCTGCACTGTTCATTAGCTGAAGCAACACAGAGAAAGCATCTAAAAACCACTTATTTCATGCTCGGTTCCACCTCAAACACTAAATGTCACTGAGAGAACAACTGAATCCTGCTTTACTGTGTCAATTGCTCTCGGTGAGAACATCAGATGAACAGGGGGAAAAAAGTGAGATGTAAATGCCGAGTACAGTTTTGGTTCAATTCGAGCATCAAAATGTCATCACGCTGACTGGTTTGACAAAGTAATCACTCGATCACAGTCAATGATTAAGTTGGACTTGTGAACATTAGGATCATGTATTACCACAGAGTTCGTCACCTCATTGACAAACTGATCCACACCTGGCATAAACGCTGGCTCCATTTACCAAAACCTACCCAACTAGAAACAGCTACAACCCATCCCTCCTTTACGTCCACTTGTGCGCTGATGAATAACAAGCCATCATACTTCACTGACCCCCTGCAGGCGCTGTTTCCTCTTCTTTATAGAAATGCAACCTGCTAAGATTGATAAGGAGAAAACCGAGGATGATTTTCCAAACCCTACAGTCACCTCGCTCTTACACTGCTCAGGTCTTATTTAGTCAGGCACCTTGTTTCGCTCCCCACGCCTGTCTCCCATCTTGTTTTTCTTTTCTCTCTGTTTTTGAAGGTGGGCACGTCAAATCCATTACTCAATCTGCTCAATGGAGCGAGGCCCATTTACCAGTTGACTCATTTTAGATGGATCATTTACCCTTTCATCCTTTCTGACAATGCCACTGATGTAACCAGAGGGACTGAGTCTGTTTTTTGGGGAAATATCAGACTTTTTTGCCTTTTTCCACTGAAGGAAGGGGAGGTGTCAGCGAAACCCCACGACACTTCTGCAGAGTCATATGAGCCTCATAAAACACAATGCTATTATACTGTTCTGTTGTGGCACTCCTGAGAGGGCTGCAACAATGTTGTTCATGCTACATGGGACATATGAAAAATGGAAAGGATCCCTGTGGGAATTTCTTATTGCCTGAGCTAAAGTATTCTGTCACCACAATGGAATTCAGTCCTGGAAAAGTGAAAATGATCATTTCTTAGTTAGATCTGAGTAGGATGGATGAGAGCTATACAGAGAGATCAATCCAGTTAAATGCTGCATCTACTGGCTATACATGCATCATTTAACACTCCTGAATGGATCATGAAGATGCTCTGCGTTCAGCTCAGAAATTAAACAAATATTTGTGTGTCTCTTAATTTTGTCTTTAGCCTTCAGTGTAACTATTTAGCTTCAGCATCGTTAATGAGTTCTTTAACAAAAATATAACAATGTCTGGACTACAAAGATTTGACCTAGAAATAAGCAGCATGTGTTTCCTGTGTTTTCTGCTACAAGTTTCTGAAGCGAATGCAAATGGAGGCTGACGCTGAAGAAGATGAAGTAATGACACAGACCGTCCCACAATCTGCGGTGACATCAGCACAAGAAATCCCACGCGGTGAGAAGATAAATGGAGGCCTATACCACAGTCATCTACTGCTGTCTGTGAGGAGATACTTACCTTTTTAGCAGTGTTCTATCTTTGTTGTAAACATATATCATGATGTAAAAGCTGTGCAATTCGTAACAAAATAACAAAACAATTATAACAAAAAACAACCTATTTAATGTGTTAATTATATATTACAAATTCCTTACAATAATTACTCCAGACAACTGATTTTCCAGAGTTTTTACATGAAATTATTACTGAAAAATCGATTAAAAAACAAAAAAATCAATAAGTGATCATATTAAATCATCATTACTTAAGATTGCATGAGATTCATGACATACTTCATTTCATGGCCGTTTGAAATTTTCCAATGCATACACATGCACCAGGGGCAATACGGGATTCATTTTCTTGCCTAAGAACACATCACCACATGAACAGAAGGAGAACAGGACTGATCTCCAGGTCCGGCTATTCATAATTATCCACAACGCTTCATTTTTTGAAGTTATACTTTAGTTCTTTAATTCCTCTCCTTTTACTGCACTCTCTCTAATGGTTCCTGAAACAAGTTTAATAGAAGTACTTTACATATTATGGTGGCTCGTGTCTTTGGCGCTAACCTGTTTGTTGCGCTCGTCAGTGATCCTCTGAATCTGGATCTTTTTCCTCCCCATGGTTCTGGTGTTGCAGTGGGAGGATCAGGGGAAAGTGACAAGGTCTGAGGTCACGGATGGCTGCTGTTGCTTTTCCTCCTCTTTGAATTTCTATTCACTTTCAGTTTGCCCTCTCTGTGCACGCTGAACCTGTTTGGAGCACGCAGGCAGGGAGGCTTTCACTACAAAGACTGAAAAAAATAAAAACAAAAAAAAGAGGGAGAAGGAAGAAAGGAAATACGGGACTCTGTGTGCAGCACGCTTTTCAGATCATGGTCCTGTTTCTGGGGGCAGGTCATCCACACTCAGGCTGAACTGGGATCTTCTGCCCTCCCCTTCACCTCAGCTGGGCAGCTCCTGGAAAACAACAGAGACATTTATCAGGCTGAGAGAAACGGAGACAAATACTCCGAAAAGGGAAGTGAGAGAATGAGGCTTTATTTGTACACCATGACCCAATTTGGCTACTACAAACCCAACATATACGAGAGAATAAATGATGCAGCAATCCATTTGAGGCACCATCAAATCAGAAGCACATTTGGCTGAAATGAGGAGTAGGTGAGGGGGCTGGGAGTGTTTGTGGCTCTACATGCAGAGCAAGAGGCCCTCAGGGGCCCGCGAGTCGGGAGGCTGTGCTGTGTCAGCTTCATTAGAGGCATCACCGCCACATCACTGATCTGCTGGTCGCCCACGGCAACCGGCTGCCCGGCCCGGCCCGCCTGACACACCGAATGTGAATTCCCGATCAGAAGCACATTAGAGAGAATCCACTGAGTCTGTGGATTCTACCCATTTTCCATTTTCAAAGCACTGTCTTATACTGTGATCATTCCTCTACAGGAGGCTCAGTAGACAAGGCAATATGACAATCTCCACTATGCTGAAGGAAAGCATGTTAAATGTATAAAATATCCATATAAATAATCAAAGGGATTGAAATGCAATTTTCAGTACTTTTCTCAGACTGAGATTCTCATGAAAGATACCTGACACATTTGCAAAGCAGCATGAGTGGGCACATTTCCAGTGACACTTAACATTTAAAGACGGGGTGGCCAATGCTGTTTTCTGACCATTAATATCATTATGCCTTATTACCTAAACTGGATGCTGACCTAATTCCATGCAGAACAGCGAAAGATGAAGAGTGTAAAAATGTGTGTCTAATTCACTCATACATCTAACTAACCATGAAATAAGGGTGGTCTGGGATATGCTACGGTGCCTGATCAAAAACAGAGGATGGGTACATTACGAATTCCATATTTTAAAAGGGCAAGTCAGGGAGAGAAAGCCCAGAGTGTTTCTGCAAATTCATGCAAACTCATGAATGAATGAGACGGCAGCAGCCCAGGAATGGCAACAGAGGCAAGGACCGTTTTAGGCCCTGTTACTACTATTTGTGGTTCATCTTAAAAATAGCGCTCTATATATACATACAAATTGTGTGTACACACAGCACGGCAGCATGCGTGCGTGCGTGCGCGCACACACACACACACACACACACACACACACACACACACACACACACACACACACACACACACACACA
>JAVDPK010000333.1:168304-209528 GCA_034780415.1 Cichlasoma orientale
GTGTGTGTGTGTGTGTGTGTGTGTGTGTGTGTGTGTGTGTGTGTGTGTGTGTGTGTGTGTGTATGTATATATATATATTTTTTTCCAAGTCCAAGTCAGAGCTAAAGCAACACAAAAACACAGATCCAGAACAAATTCAGTACAGAAAATACCGTGAAGCTATAAAAACAAGCAGTTCTGAACTTCAGAACTCAGTTAAAAAAAAAAACAACACTGGCACAGTCCTCACACAGTCTGTTGAAAGAAAATTACTGAGGCAATAAACTCTCTTATTGCCAAGAAAAAGCATCCATTAAAGTTGCTGAAAGTGTCTTTTTCAGACAACAGACACTGACCCTGAACCGAGGTACACTTTCACCAGCCAGTGGCATTTAAGTGAAGAATGCATAATCCAAAAATTGCCCCATGAATCACTGGCTATTGTTTACTAATGTTGATGTGGTAGCTGGAACTTTGGAGGGGTTTGTATGACTTTTGGCTAACAACTCAAAGTGAAAAAGTATTACTTGGTTTAAAGCCACTGCCAAGAAATACAAGTTTTAATTCATGTGTAACTGCTAAAAAAAGAAATCAGATTCATTTCAAATTGTACTTTGATACCTCATACTGATATTGAGATTCAGTTTGTGTCAGAAAGGGCTGTCTGGTAGAAAGGTAAAGCTGTGGGGTTTTTGGTGGCTAAAATAGGTTTTGCCTCCATACAGGTCTTCTTCGCCATGCTGGAGATATGACAGTCTCCATTTACTATGATTAATAAGCAGACTACGGATGAGTACCTCATATAACTCAACTAAAAAAAAATAAAAAAAATAAATTACACTCTGAGGCACAGCTTATATGAAAGGAGTCCAAATAAACTTGTTGGTTTTTGCAGACACATCAGTCAGTGGTAAAAATATACATGGTCCTCTAAAGCAAGCTCAGCTAAAGCGTACTATCAGTAGCAGTGACCGTTCGTCATGATATAAATATAAACAAATTATGTTGACCGTTGATGAAATATATAAAAATATCATTTATCAGGCCCTGCTGGCAAAATATCAGACATAGCTTCAAGATCTGCAGAGGAGTTCAGGGCTTCAAGTTTCAAGATGGGTGCAGTTTGCCTGGATACAGCTGCCAAAGTCATGACCTCTGCACCAGGCTTTGAAAATGACTGATCTGTGTCTTAGTTTGAGGTGAACACAGATCAATAATTTACCAATATTCATTTATCACTCAGCATTCCATTAAAATAAGTCTGACACGTTGGACAAAATACAATTTGACAAATGATCCAATCACATGCTCTGTTCAACTGGGAATCAAATGAAATTAAATCAGCAGGTGTCTGAGTTGGTGTTGCACCTGAGGTTTAATTTGCCCGAAGACAGAAAAGATGTAGCAGACTAGAAGAGTGATCAATATGAACATGCTCTTCTGTCTCATTAAAAACACAAGGACCAGAAACTCAACTCTCCAGTGTTTGGGACATATAAGGGTTTAAGATGAAATGCCGGATCAAGCTCAATCCGGTGCTGAAAGGTCGATTAATTTGTAAGCAGAAAATTAATTTAAAAACATGTAATTTTTCTTACACAAATGATAAGCATCCACTTGGGATTCTAACCATTCTTTTTTCCAAGTCCCCCACACCCACCCATCTTAATTACAAATACATGTACACACACTAGGTCACTGACATCTTGAAGGCATTAATGCTGAGTTTCATACATAGCATGCCATCTTCAAGATGCATTACACTAATGAATTAGATTTTGTAAGGGCACGGGGAGAGGAGAAGTCTAATAGATTTGTTCCTCGGTGGGACACAGACAGAACCATCAATGGGGCTGAAGTTGAAGGTTTGGGGGGGTTGGGAGAAGGTTGGCGTGTAACTGGGTCACTGAAAATGTGACCCGGCGAGCCCAACCTTGAGGGTGTTCTGCCAGCACCAGCTGTGTGATATTTACAGCCTGTTGCCTCATGTTCCCGGGCAACCGTCGAACACAGCTCCCACCCCACTCAAGCGTCAGGTCACCCAGCATGCATCTTTACAATATCAACAAAACCCTATGGTTGATTTTGTGGTATATCAGCAGGTGGAGTGAAGGGAGGGCATTGTGACAAATAGTGGAGGAGGAGAGGGAGATGGAGGAGGGAGCTGCTGGCCTCGTATCTGAAGCCTGGCTTATGATTGTGCCTGTGCTTCAATGCTGCCAACCCTGGCAATGGAATATGATCTCCCCTTCCCCCTTCTCCTCTTAACCAATCATGGGTGAGACTTTAGAGAGGTGGGAGAGAGTGGGGAGGGCTGATGCAGTGCAAGGGCAGCACTTCTGAGGTGATGGTGGTGGTTTGGGGCAAGAGATGAGATGGGATGGGAGGGGTGGTAAGGAGATCTGTGCCTCTTGGCTTGTGAATCACGCCCGCGCTGCTGGGTCGCTATCAATACTGCAGTCTGCCCGAGCACGTACACACACACCCAACCACGTATACAAAAAACAAACAGCACGCACAAAAAGAAAAACACACCTACGCACTTAACACGGGGCGCCCTAACTGTCACTGATCTGCTGTTTGCGCTCATAGCCTCTGGCATGAATACAGCAAAAATACCCTGATAATACCCATAATGCATGTATATACTGTATGTGAGTACACACACACAGACTCACAAAGGTGTCTTTTGTGCAGAAGATTAGAAACCATATGGAGCATAGGGGACTTGTTGGCAGGCCACACAATACTTTTACTGTAATTTGTTGTTGATCGAGACCTGCCCCGCTCACGGCATCGCTAACCTGGACAATGTGGTTTGACCTGTCGGGTTACATCACGACCAAAAGATAAATGGTCCTAACGTATTCCGGGGCACACCCTGAAGGTGTGGGGTGATTAGAGGAGCCATTGGTTAATAGTTTTAAAGGATAAACTCTTCCTGTGCTGTACAGTTTGTTGATTAGTTTGTTGAGCTCATAAGAGCTTGAGACAGTTTTTAATGTATTTGCTATGGCTTGCATGCGTAAGAGGTCACAAGTCCAAGTAAAGTTTTTCTGCGTCAATGCAGAGCTGCAACGAGTCAATTTAAATCACGATGACTTCGCTATTTATTATTTTTAAAATCAATCAAATGAAATCTCACATGCTTTTTCAAGAGCTGAAACTGACGTCTAAAATCTCAACTAAACATGCATCATTAGCTATTTCTGTTTGATCAAATCATCTAATCCTAAAATGAGTTAATTAAGCTTCAGAAATGTGGCGTGAGATACTCTAGTGTGACAATTAGCTTGTTTGTGTAATTGTAAGTATATCAGTATATTTGGTTTGCAGACATATGATCATTTCCCTTCAGGCTGGGAACTCCTGTGATCATAAATTTCTTTATTTACTGACAGTTTTAGGACAAAAAAAAGTTACATGACAAACTGGTATGATAATGGCTAAATAAATAACTAATCAATCAACACTGTGCAATTACACTGAACTGGTTTACTTGGTGTTTTTTTTTCAGATCACAGTAAATTAAACAGCTGCAATTTGATTTATAAATGAGAGTTACTCTGGCAGTGGCAATATTTAATGAATTTATTATTCATTCAAGTACTACCCATTACGTTGGGCTTTGTTTGCCTTTGAGATCAGATCATTTATAATCTATAATCTGCCTCATTAGAGCAAACAACGCAGTGTTTTGGAATGTAACTTGAGATGTGAGATGGTGTCCAGGTTCCCTCCCTAAAAGCTTTTCCCATCATTTCAAATGTGCTGCAGCACAACAACAAAAAGGTATGTGACAGAGAAGAATGCCCGCTAGACAAAACACTAATGACATCAATGTGACACTCGAGGACAGAGGGCGTACATGCTCAAGTCAGCGTGCACACGATAGTTTGACATCACTAGTCGAACATGTTTTCATCAATGGAGCCTTATGCAACAGCCAGACAGGTAAAATCACGACAACCGACTGGCTCTAAAACATAGTGCTTTACCGCAAGTGGTGTCAGGTTTATTTTCATGAATGCAGGTGAGTGGGAGGAGGAATGCTGTTTTTTTTTTTTTTTCAGCACAAAAATACCTACCTATTTTTAACGTCCACCACAAACGTTATGTTTATTTATCTATCATTAACTGTGTAATGTGGGCACTGCAAGTATGCTAAAGGCACTCAATAATAATAAACACTCAACAGTCTGGCACACACACAAACACCACTGTTTTGAGAAGTAACTGTAAGCCTTTCAACAATTTATCCCTCCCTATAGAACACCTATTTTTGGTAACAGAAATACACTGACTCCGTCATGACTGTTTGTGCGTGTGGTCATTAGGAAGCGCGAGATCCTTCGGCTCAGAGAGGCATCTTTCAATCTAGGCGCAGGAGATCGAGCCAGGTCGGCTTTGTTGTCAAGAAACCTTTCAAAACAAGTGTGGAGCAGCTGCTTGGAGACCCGCAAGTCCGTCCACTCTCTTTCTGACTGGTTTAAAAAGCAGAAGGCACCAAGGCAACTCAATAGAACTTCAAGAAATGAGAACATTATAACCATGCCGAGAAAAGGAAACTTATTTTCTGTCATCGTCTCAAAATGAAATGCTGGCTTCTACAGAGCAACCAACAGCAGTGTAGCTCACGATCCATGTAATAATCTCCCATTTGTGGAATATGACCCCTCAAATTCCTGATATAGTTCTCTTTATACAAACAATACAAAGGCAGACAAATCAATTTAGGCCTGCAAATCAAAATAAGCCTGTTATCTCGAGGATAAAACAACCTCTTGCTATTAACCTTGTGTTTCTTTGAAAGGCAGGGTATAATCAGAGCAATCATCAAGGTTAAAGAAGCCCAACAGTCATCTTCAATGTGTTATATCTCAGCATACGTATAGCACACAACATAGTTTTAACAGGTGTCAAGGGCACGTGCACCATGGCACTCAACTCACCATTAATGGTCATGTAAGCCTTCAATTCACAGAAGAAAAAGAGCAGGTGTGATGTTATGAGCTGCACAACAACACAAGCTTTCAACCATAAATCACCACAAGAGACCCTCCCTCCACTCTGGAGCCTCTCTCACCAGATTTGGGACTTGGGTAGATGTCAATTCGGCAGCTGACGAAGAACAGCCAGCCACACATCAAGTCACCTCGCTCTCCTCTATATCTACCTCGTAAAGACCGACTGATTGCTTTCCTGGACTGGTTAGAAACCTCAGAAATCTTAAAAAACTAATTTTTCAGAACTTCAGCTTAAATCAAGCATGAGAAAGTTGAAAAATGTTACTTTTAGCCAGAGGAGAGGTAATGTGAACTCTGAAAAACCGCTATCAATTATGACTTTCGCTCATTATGCTTTCAAGAAACGAAGTGTTCATTTCAGTTCAAAACAATTTCAGCACACACTCTGATGTCTCGATCAGCTGCTCTTACCGGCAAAGATTTAAGGTGCCAAAAAGGCGTTCTAGAAGTGCTAATGGCAGCAGGAAAAATAAAGTTGAGGCCAGTTAACTTGAAAAAAGTAGTTCCACAGTAGTCCAAGTCAAGGATCACAGATGTATACACAGTCCTGAACAGAAAGACAGTCCAGCTTAGAGCAGCACATGTGCCACTCCACCCACCATCGACTGCTGAAGTGACAACTGCTGGTGGAACACCTCACTCTGGACGCCCCAAATTACCCTTCTTACAGCACCATCAAGACCCCCTCCTCTGCTGCTGTTTCTTGTCACTCCACCTCACTCCTCACAATTACACAGTGCACTCATCCCCCTCCCTACCCGTAAACCCCTCCCAGGTCACCCTTTGCCCTAATATGCCTTCAGCAACTGCCACCAATTCATCAGTGTCTATGTTAGCAAACGAGGTTGGTCAGTCCTTTAAAGAACTATTTAGTTTTAGTTTCTATAATTTATTACTAGATCAAATTTATCTTTATCAATTTATTACTAATTCAACAATATAAATTTTTTTCCATATAAAAAAAGAAAAGAAATCCCAGACCCCTCTGTCTAAATTGATGGTCAAAAATATCAAATTTGAAATTATATAAAATTTTACCAAAAATCTGCATTTTTACTGATATCTGACCTGATTATTTTACACTAATTTTATCTTTATTGATTAACCACCTCAGCCAGATTGATCTTTTAGACAAAGTAAAAATACAGTTAAATTGTCAAGTCACAACATAAGAAAGACTTATTTAATGGATTTAAACTATATTACAACACAATTTTAATGTAAAAATATGCAAAAAAAATAATAATGCAAATAATGCAAACATGCTGTAATGCTGAAATCCTCAACTGATGATGAAGATATTAACTGACTATTACTAATACCCTAGTTAATTATTTATTAAGATTCTGACATAGTATTTATATGCTTTTATATGCTAAACAGAAAATCTCTGTATTGAACTCTATATGCATGTATGTGTACCATCGGGGTAAGGGAGTCACTAGCTGCCTAACTGAGTGTGTCAGATCCTTGTTGCACACCAATCTGTCCCTCGTGCACATGTGTGCGTATACATCTTCCATTTGGATCATGAGCTGCTGGCAGCACGATGGCAGCTGCCCACATACCTTTTGTTCCTCTGGACTCTCTAAGGACCCCACCCCCAAAATCTGCACACACGCGTGCGTGCGCACACACACACGCGCACACACACACACGCACGCACACGCATGCTCAGCTGTCGGAGAGTTCAACACACCGGTAATGTCTCGTGCTCCTCTGCCAGACTGCTCAACGTTCGATTTTAAAATGACTCTTCTGCTGTCAAACTTCAACAGCTACTCCGCCACATCTCCACCTCCCTGTCATCTCCAATGTGGACCACTGCTGACGGCTCTGGTCTGACGCCACATCCAAATTCTAAAAGATCTGAACTTGGTAAGACACGGTTATATGACCACAGCAAGGACTGTAAAAGGAGAGCTTCACTCTCTGTGACTTTTTGCAACAGTGGCTCTGCTTCCCAAGAAATGAATCTCAGCCTGTGCCCTTTCCTGACCTTGAAATCTCCAAAGGGGGCCCGGAGGGTGTGGGAAATGGGAGGCCAGGAGTCTGCTAAACAGTTGTGTCATTGAGTTTCCACACACAGTGAATATATGTATGGGTGCAGGCACGTATGTGCCAAGAACCCAACGGGTTAAACAAGGGGCAGAAATTCCAAAGGCTAAATTCATCTTGAAGCAGTAACTTATATGGATAAATCTGTAAGGGAGAGAAGAAAAAATGTTCACCTTTTGTGTATCTGGAGCAGGAAATCTGCCCATGGTTAGGAAAATATACACCACTACTAAATCCAACAATCCTAATGTCAGAGCACTGAGGGCACAATTACTTCCACAACAAACATGAGTGCTCAGATGGCCTTATCTTTCTGCCCCGTTCTCCAGGTTTTTCCCCCGCTTGCCATCCACATTTGTCATCCGTGTGCACGACTGCCTGGGGGCCCTCCATGTTGAACACACGGTGTTGGCCCGGAGCCTAAAATGGGGATCTATGAGCTTACCTCCGCTCTCACTGACAACTGAATGCAAGCGCGGGCCAAGACTGTGTGGTGCTGGCTACATGTGGTGGGGATCCGGCACCGAGGAGAGGTGGGGGAGGCACAAACACTAAGCAAAAGGATATCTATTCTCTCTTCTTTAGCAGAGCAGTGAGAGGAAGCAGCTCCTTTGCCCAGAGGCAAGTGTATTTATGTTGAAAGGAAACACAAAAGCATATAAGCTTCAGCTCTTGCAATGATAAATATCCATCCATGTAACTGCAAATCCTTGGAACAGTTCTAGAGAAGGCAAAAAGATTTGTTTTTGTGTATTGTTCAACATGAAAGGTGTGCCACCTGAGTGATGTGCCATGACAAAGAAAAACTCAAGAGGTTTTGTTGAAGACAAGCTTATTTGGTACTTTGTCTTTGTACCCAATGACTAATAGGTTTGTGAATAAGCATGATATGCTTTCAAGGGTCTGACAGTGAATACCCTGATTATGCAAATCTGCCTCCCTCTCGAGGATGGGGTAAATTAAAAAAAAAATGACAAAGCTTTTCTTTGGTGTGGCACTAGTGTGAGCTATTTTCTTGCATGTGACCTACATTATTAAGGAATTTTCCACATTTTCTCATCCTTATGACAAATCTCACAGTATAATACAGCTCAAAAGATGAACATTTCCAAGAGAACATACTCATCCAAACAATGAGGCTGTCTAATTACTCCACATTATCAGTGCCAGCGTCCCGAGCCAATCTCCGTTTTACTTACATTTCATGTTAGAAATCTAGTGATTTCAGACCAGCAGGTTTTCAGATGCCCTAAAGCATCTTGAGTGGATCAAACCAATTTCAATTCCATTTTCACCATTTATTTTTCACATATGTCTGCACAGAATACATTATGATAAACACACTGATTTTGCTTTCATTTCTTCACATCTACTTTTTTGGCCATGAAGGTAGGGATTTGTTGCAAATGAAAAAGGCATGCAATACAAGTATCGCATGTCCACAACACGAGGTGAAACCATTAACTTTGCTAAATTCTTTTATGTGATAATGAACCGGGCAATTGCTTAGATCATGAAATGACAGAAAATAGAAACTTCTTGTAAGAATTCCTACAGCCACTGGTGAAGTCTTTTTTTTGTAGGACCAACAAAGATGTGCACTTTACAACCAAGTAAAGTAATATAAATATTATAAATGATTAGCAAATTAAGTAATTGTTAGTTGATAAATCAATAAATCCAGAAATTTAGGCAATATATAATTAAAAAAGACATTCTACTCAAATTCAAAGCTGTCTTAAAAATGGACAAGTTCTACTGAGTTAGCAAATTTTAAGAAAATGTGATTAATTAAATAAAGCTGGAGGAGTTTTGTGCAGCATTTGGAGGAATGCGATCACTGTTCCAGTCTGTTGTGGCTGAGCCTGAAGGGGAAGCTTCTGATTTACTGATCAGTCTGTCTTCCTTTTCCCCACATACCCAAGCGGCATAAATGAGTGGCATAAATATATTAAAGGGTCCCCGAGGTAACCCTTTAATATATTTACAACCTCGTCATATGTCAACCAATGGTATCCTGCACTCTCACTGGTAGTTGAGAAAAGTTGAGAAAAGTTTAACCCAAGACCTGCCCACTTTGCATCGCTAGCAATCGCTTAAAGTCACTCAAAGTTTTTATGGTTTTCTGTGGTCTCTGGTCACCACGTTCCTGTGAACCGCTTCCAGTGTGGACACGTTTAGAGACAAGCTGAGTTCAGACATAGAGCTGCTGCTTCTCTGCGTCGAAACAATCTATTTGAGGTGATTTGGGCAGTACCTCTTTACTACCAGAGTAGTGTCAGTATCCAGTCTAAAACCAGCTCCATGAATTTTCACCACCAAAAAGACTCTGGTGGCACAACACCATAAATCTGCTGGGCCTGGTGTTGGAATTAGTGATGTCAGTAGTTTTGGTAAGAGCTTTTGTAAGAAATTCACCAATGACTCAGCGATGTAGCCCACAGATTCTGCCTGCCAACATTTTTTCCATGTAAATTATCCCATCTTTTGCTATATGGTTCCCAAAATGCACCAGTGACTGTGTACCAGCACTGTCAACGTGTCAGTGGAAAGTAGGGAGAAGCTGCCTCCCACTGAGGTGTTTCAGGCATATCCATGGATGGTTGAGCTTATAACATTTTTAAAGAAATAAAACTTTACACAGAATGTGTGCAGCTTAAAACCAGCATGAGATTGCACTGGAACACCTTTAGGGACTGTTGTATGTCACAGTACTGACCAGTATCGTATTTGTCTAGTCTAATCTAGCCCTTGGTGGTCCAATCTGGGGAAATTTGGTATCTCCCAGCCCCTGGAGCTGTCGCAGCTATGGGTTAGGAGTCAAGAGCAGCAAGACAAGCCCTAACAGACGCAGCAACCTGTTCTCTTCAACTGTCTGCCTCACTCAGCTGGCTCCACAAAGGCCCCAACCCCCACCCCATAAAAGCCTGTCTTTGCAGCTCCAAGCTTTCAGCTTTTCCAGGCTGTCACTGTCAAACACAGGAACAGTTTCAGGAATATAGATCATGAACATCAACGTGCACTTTGAATTTGTCCTTAATATACCGCAAAATACTAATTTAAGCACATCTATGGCTTTTGTTTGTTTTATGGCATAATCAATGAAGTACCATTGCTTTCATAAGGCAAATCAATCCCTGTTGACAAACAACATGCCTTTCTGTGTACAGTATATATTTTAATATGTAAAGTGTAGTAGTAAGCTTTTTCCATGTCCCTGCCAAGCGATTTAAAGTAAAATTAGAGCTGGCTCAGTTATTCTAATTAATGACCTGTGCGTGTAACTTTACCATATTTTAATCTATCAAGTAAATTAAAGCCATAAATCACTCAACACCTGCGACTCCCACGCCAGCATGACCGACTGGATTGTGAAAGACAGCAGACATTTAGCTTGCACCCAGAAAAGCAATGAGAGCAGACGTCTGGAATCAAACGATCACCTATGTTAATTTCGAAGAGCTGTTGAGATCAAGAGGTCTGGAGGAGGAAAATTATCTAGTAAATGGTCATTCTATGTAACAAGAGACCTTTATTACCACAGATCTCAAAGCTCACTTGCTCTGACCTCCTGTAATCTATACAATTGGTTGTTAGTGATGTTGGTGATTTGGGACTTTAAGCTTATTATATGTCTGCACTTACTGTAAAATGTTATTCAGGAGAGCATCAGAGTGAATAGAAGTGAGAGAATAGAAGAAAAACTCATGGCACACGGTAGTGTGGGGTGGGCTGGCTCCTCAGTGACTCTCTCAGGCCTGATTTAGACTCCTGCGTCGGGTCTTTGCGGGACCTACGCACGTAACCGGAAATCCCTTCGGAACCCTACGCAGTAACCTACGACGTAACCTGATGTGCAACTCTCAAGAAATGTAACTACACATTGGGTCGACGCAGCCCGCAACAATTGTGATTACCACGTAGGGCTCAGGGGTCCGACAAAGACCTGATGCAGAAGCATAATTCAGGCCTCAGCCTGTGAATAATTTCACAACTTCATACAACGCTTTGGACTGACAAACGATTTGTCTGCTATCATACATAGAGTCATTTGTTCAGAAAGATAAAAATTAATAAAAATTGAAAAAGCTAAAATTGGTCACCAAACAAGACATTAACATGCAGTACCAGTCAAAAGTGTGTCCAAACTTTTGAATGGTACTGTATATCCCCCCCCCCCCCCCCGGTAAAGTGTATTTGCAGTAAACACTACATGTTGTCATATAATAACCTGTAATTGGACTGCTGAAATGTTTGAAGTGTTACAAAGCTTTTTGCCAAACACAGACAGAATAATTTCATGCCACCTGGACTGACAATAAGCTAAAATTGGCTGATATATTGGCCCGGACCTCCATTCCAATGGAAGGAAAAATAAAACTGAACCAACTCGAGCTTACTGGGCAGGATTAAGAGTGTAAATGCCATCTTCCTCCATCAGGACAAACAAAGACATAGTGATGTGAAAAAAAATAGTGATAATCATTTCACTTTCTGCAGCTGTGCAGGATCTTTGAAATCAGCATATATCGCCAAGGTTAACTGCTCTCAGAAACGACTAAAGCCTTTTCTTCAGCTGTGGTTTGATGGTTCATTTGTTACTGATCGGTCGGGGGAAAATGAAACTAAATAAGTCCCCTTCCAACAAGGAAGCTGCCAACATGAAACTAATGCTAAGCAGAAGGAATAAAGTAAAGCAAAACAGCAGTTCAGGATGAATATCAGATGTGATTTATTTTACAATACTTTCCCTTTTATTTGTTAAGCGATACATGCAGTTATACTGTAAAATAGAGACAAAGGACTGGAAGTTAGCTGACACAGTCAAGATTATCTCGACATCTGAAGATCACTGACAACACAACAACAATATCAAAGTTTCCACAATGCTTTAAACTGAAACAGACTCTACATAGCTGTAAGACAGTGGAACCGTGAGTCAAACCTTTGAAACCTGATGCCACAATGCCCCAATTTTCTTGGTGTGCCAAAAAATAAAAGTTAACATACTAAATATTGAAATCTACTTTCTTATTATTTAAAGTTGAAGGTTTGGTGTTATTTGATGATTATGGATTCGTTCAGACTGATTTCTTGTACAGTAAAAAAGCAGTAGTTGGGTTTTGGTTAAAAAAAACCCAAAAAAACCCCAAACATTAAGTGACATCACTGTCTTCATCACACATATAAGATATCAAACGTCCTGCTTATAAAAAGACAAAATACTGACATTATTCCTGAGATGCTTTCTGACTTTTTGCATTTCTGGCTCCTAGTGAGGTGGCTTCTACTGTTTTTTTGTTTTTTTTTAATAAACTAAGTGATTGACTCAGCCTACAATGAACAGAAAAGAGGCAAAGTAAGACAAGACCATCACGGCACTCAACGGAACCACGAGGTGCTGTGTTGTGCACTAACAAATCCCCAGAGGCGACGAGGCGTTTGATGTGCAATGGGGCGGTGAATGCCACACAGAGCCAGCCCTCCCCCCAACCTCCACAAGCTCCCTGACATTGACTAACAGACATGCACACACACACACACACACACACACACACACTTCTCCTCAGAAACAGCTGACGTTTTAACAGGCTTACAACAGCTGACAGGCTACAGGTGGGGCAGAGGGGACCCTTCATAAGTCCTCTAACCCCCCTCCTCCTTTTAGTACCCGGCTCATAATTCCCCTCTGCAATTCACATACACACACACACACACACCTGTTGTGACTCCAGAGGAATTGTCCTCTGTGAAAAGCCTTACTTCATACTGTATCACCCACCTACTCTCACAGACACATACGCTGTCTCCCCCTCAGTACATTAAAACAGGGCTTTATGACCCTTCAGCATGTGTTTGAGTGGTTCAAGTGTGTGTATGCTCTGTCCGACTGTAAAAACAGATGCTACCAGAGAAGAGAACTACGGGCTAAAAGCACTAAGCTCCTTTGCTTTGCTTCAGTGAAGCCGGTGCTGGCATTACAGAGAGGAGAAAACCATGCTGTCATGTTAATCCATAATCATTTTAACCCACAATAACCCTGGTTTTCGCTTCAATCACCACTGTATAAAAACAGTTTGACTGTATGTGGATCTTATAATCCTGAGGTCACATTAAAGTCAAGGAAAAACTGAGCCTCTACATCAGCTCTGTTTGTTATCACACAGTCTTAATATTCTTTAGATTGTTGAGAGAGAAACTTTTCGGGCATTCCGATTCCGCAGCCACACAATGCGATTCTTCCTTTGATGGAGACAGAAAGGCTCCGTCGCACAAGCCTTATTCAGGAATTTGGAGATACCACCCCTCTTGAACATTCTCCAAACGCTTTTGTCAGACATAGTTCTCTGCAAAGTGAATTGTGGTGAAGCGCAGCCGAGATATTTAGGACGAGTATCTGTTTGTAAAAGGGAGCAAAGCTGAGAAGAAGAGAGGGGATTTGAAAGCACAGCACTTCTTTGGATTGGATGAGAAACCATGGGGTGAAAGAGAGAGAGAGAGAGAAAAAAAACACATATCTGGATTATGTATTCTTGCTGCGTGTGCAAAACACACCAGAAAAGAAGTTTCCATAACTTCGAGTACAGAGCATTTCCTCTCTTTTCATCCACAAGGTATCACTATAACAGGAAATTATTTACCAGCATTCAGTCACATGTGATTGTATAACAGGAGAACAGAGAAACTGGATCATGAGCCCTTTTTTAAAAAACTTTGGAAATAAAACTCAAACCAAATCGCTGAGGTACCACATTACTACAGTTAATAGTTATAGTGCCTGTTTAATACTTCAATGTTGTTGAAACGGGAGCTTTACTGACTTCTTGAAATAATTCATAAAGTCCAGGGAGTCAAGGCCTTTCACACAGGAAGCGACAAACGCTGACCACTAGGCCCAAAATCTGTGTTGCGCTGGCTGCCGCGTAAGCCTGTATTTTGTCATTTTTTGTGGCCGCTCGTGGTCCTTTTGTACTATATGTGCCCACTCTAAAGTGCTTTGAGTGCTCAGCTAGAGTAGAAAAGCGCTAAATAAGAACTAGTCTATTAACTCTCAGTCATTCTGTATTTCTATTGGTCGCGCGAATGTACGTCACACACGAGCGCTCCCAGGACAGCTGCGCCACACTTTGCTCGACACAGTTGGAAACCATTTTTGTGGAGCGCAAGCCACAGAAATGCATTTCTGAGTGCAGCGCAGCACATGCCGCTTCCTATATGCAAGAGCCTTGAGGGGAGGGGCTATGTGTCTGCTTGCAGCGGTGCCGTGTGAAGCTCGGTGCCAGCAGGAGGCAGTGAAGACAGCACTGTTGATATCGATACTGTGGCAATAGCGTATCTAATCTGAAAATAAAACTAAATAGCAGATTATCAATTTTTCCGATAACCCTACTCAGTACATATGCTGCCTATTGTACAGCACAGTAACATTTTTGGAGCTGCATCTGTTCTATCCGTGATTTATGACAGTTGCAAACACAGAAGGAAGTAGCTTGATATTATTACAGGTCCAGAACTACTTAGGGAGGAGGTTGGATGGGTAATGGATAATAAAAATCTGTTACTTTGATCCCGGAGACCAATGCTGAATCCCATATAACGGCTAACATTTGCTTCTTCTACCATGACTACAGTCTACCCATAACCACTAATGTGGGTAAATTAATTGGAATCTTAACTATTGCAGTGGTAGATCAGAGCAGTCACATGAATCATTAATGCAACTTCCTTTAACGTCATATTTTTTGGATGAGCTCTGGCAAATAACTGATCTGTTTATCTAGTTTAGAGGAGGTTAGAGGCTGTTGTGAAATCACGAATAAATGTAGTTAAACTATTCTGGAAAGATCACAGTCTGACATGGTTTCCGTTTCTACAAAACGAGAGAAGAAACACGGTGATGCTGATGAGTGCACTGCAAAAGCATTTCAACATATTGTTATCTAGTCTTCCCTCTGCTCTTGTTTTTCCGTTGCACTCTCGCCGCCTTTCTTTTATTTCTTAAGAAAGCGGGAGGACTCTTTCTCTCTGAGCCTGGTGGTGTTCCAGCTGTAATGTGATAACCAGTTCAATAACATAAACAACTGCCAGAATCCTCCAGAGGAAGGATGCAGAGAGAGCGGGAGTGTGTGTTTCTGAGTGTGAGTATGTGAGTCAGTGGGTGGATGTCTGTGTGTGTTTGGCTTTACATGGGAGCGCGTGTGGGCTGGAGAGCAGGAGAGGCCTGGGCGAGAGGTGAGGACGAGTCAGCCATTGAACACCATCAAATAAAACGTTATCTAATGCCTGCACTGACACGGCCCGCCAGAAAACAAGTACACTCTCTATCGACTGAAAACACGGCTGTGCTTTTGCCCGCGAAAACACTCCTCGCTGCCGCCGTGAGCTGGGTTTCTACATCAGAAAGGAGAAATGGATTTCAGCCGCACTTTAAAAAGCCATCAGGGTATCCGCACTCTTTGTGAGCACAAATTTAGTGACTTAAGACCTTTTTAATATCTCCAAAAGCAAGAAAAGTACTATTTCCTTGACTAAAAAGATCTGAGCAAAATATCAGCATCAAAAAAAACCTAACTGTTCCTTTGTGTAAAAGGGAAATGCAAGCATCTGCACCTCTTGAGCACAGTTTAATTTATTTAACATCTACAGGATGTATATCATGATTTAATTCCATTTCATTCCTCACAATATATTTAATCCCAATAATTTTAAAAAATTATCTCACCATCTTCATCAGCAGGTAGAAGACCTCCTCCACTTTTAGCTAGACTCCTACAGTTAGTGGAGGTTATAATGCATGAAACCCTGTCAACCCTGTTTTTTAACTTGAAAATTTTTGAAAAGTTTTACATTAAACCCAGTTTCATATGAAGAAGTCTGACTTATTTTGTTTAATAGAACATTTTAATAAAAGTAAGTTCTGTTTTTGCCAATTTGATTTGTGTTTTATGATTTAATAAGCTTCAAAAAAAAAAACAAGCTGAAAGATAAGATTTTACATTTACAGAAGCCATCTCTAAAGCTGTCCTTATAAAGTGTTTGGAAAAGATGCAAAAAATATATGGCAGGAGATTGAATTATCCATTTATCACACCTATACTGCACCGGTAGCTATAACATTACTGGCCAGTAGTTCCTCATATATGACTACTAAGAAGTGACTTGGTTTGTTTTCAAATAAATAGCTAATGGATTTTCTCATAATGATAATCTCATGAGAATCCTGCTGCCTCACAGGGTAAATTCTGCTCTATTACACTTCCCCTTAGTAAAACTTTATAAAATCTTAAACGTTATAAAAGATGAAGTAGCACAGTTTCAATAAGATGACACATTTTCAACCTCCTCTCAGTCATGGACAGATACCAGTGTTTGTGTTTAAACACACACACACACACACACACACACACACACACACACACACAGGCCTGGAATCATAGCGACATCACATGCAAATACACCAGCAGAAGGAAGTGTGCAACTTTGGAAGGGTAGAAAGGGGATTTTTCAAGCTCCTCCTCCCTCTACTACTTCTTCTTCTCCTCTCCCTGGAAACATTCCCAACTGGGGTAAGCAGAAGAGGAACAAGGATAAGCAGCCTCCGTCTTGTACCCCCCATCTCCACCCCCACCCCTCCCCTCCCTTCCTTCCTCCCTCCATACATACATTTTCTTTCTCCACATTAGCTTATGGCTATCTTAATGAGCCTTGTGCAGATGGTCCCATAACACTGCCACAGTTGCGCGACTGTAAAATGATGCCACGCCCCAGCAAGGAGGAGGTTGTTATGCATTCAGATATTCAAATGAGGCCGTAACCTCTCGCTGTGCTTTCCTGGAAGTGGAGGAGAGGTGTGGGAGGTATCTGATTGGGAGTGGCAGGAACGGGGAGATGGATAGAGGATAGATGATAATGATGAAGAGCAGGATTTCAGATTAAAGACAGGCAGAGTTAATAAGAAAGGTGATAAGGAAAGACCAAGAAAGAGCGAGAGAGAGCGAGAGACGTTTAGTGAGAGGCGGGGAGCGTGTGAGAAGCCTGGGTGTAGCATTTCAGCTCCTGGCTCTTGCTGCTTGCTATTTCAGCTGTGCTGGAGTGCTGGCCAGCAGCCCCTCCTCTCACGCTATCATAACCCCGTCAGTATGGTGGCACAGCACTTGGGTTGCATTCACAAATGACAACTGACAGTCTCTCAATTCTTATGTCCCCCCCTCTCACAAAGATCACATTTTTCCCTCCTCGGTGTGACTGACAAAAAAAAAAAAAAAAAAAAAAAAATGCTGACTGAAGTCACAGTTTCCTTCCAATTCCAATTGAGACCACACAAATCTGTGCCACCGATTCAGCTCCCCATGTGGTGTAGCCTTCATGTGACTTCGATCAGAATCCGCAAAAAGGACCGTGGAGACCAAATTAATCTCACGTCATTTATCAGTGATGATAGCCAAATGTTTGGTCACCATGACAGCCTAACTGAGCCACCAACAGCAAAGACAAAACAAGGCAGGAATGAAGTGTGTAATCATGGAGTTACCTAGACTCAGACAGAATCTAAAGGAATGTGGGGAAGCCCAAGCCAAAATGTGTTGGAATTTATTAGCTTCTATTAAAATGGCCAGCCTCAGAGATTACATTAACATCTTTACAGCCTCGTACCAAAAAAGTTTTTGGTCTCTTTAGCTACTTTCCCTCTTCGAAACAACCTTATGGGGTGCTTAAAGTTAGGGCAAACCAACATAGGCAGCTATAGCCCACAGCATTCTGCTAGGCTTCTTCTCCTCTAATTTGAGTTACTGAACTCAAGCTCTAAGCAGTCTTTGTGGTATTCTGGAGCATTTTAATGGAATTATCTTACAAATAACAGCCCGTACAAGAGGTCTAACCAAGGTTACAAGCATTAGGTGATAATTTTGAACTCCACTTTAAAGGTTTAAAAATGGTTTGAAAATCACAACTGCTAAAGTAGTGGGTTCAAAACGTAGGGTACAGAAAGCTGCACCATGAAAACCACCAGCGTGTCTTTTTTTTTTTTACCCATTTCAACTGCTTCTTTCTGTAAGGCAAAGAGTTTGAAAAATCTGGCATTCGCTTCAACAAAACAGTTCCTGGCAAAAGCAACTTAAGGTATGCGTTAACGTTCAAGTTTTGAGTCAGCAAAAGACTTCTGATTATGAAACATTTCTGTTTCTGGAGGCAGAATGATCTGTGTTTCTGAATACTGAATGATGCATCTGAGGTAGTACACTTTCCTAAAACAGATGCATGACATTTGAAACAAAAAAAAAAAAATCTTTTTTTTCCTCTTGTAGCTTCCTCCGGTCTTGTAGGTGTGCTCCTTGATCCATGTCCCAACTTCATCTTTTTTCTTCTTACTTCTTCCTTTTTAATCTTTTGTGAGGGATCGTTCTCAGAGTTCTCTGGCAACAATAGCAGATAGACCTTCAGTGAACCATCAGTGTGCACAAAGGAGACTGCTGCTTGAGTCATTCAACAGAGAAGCCTTAATCTAAGCTAAATATAATGCTGTGGATTGTTGGCCATTGTTGATTTTGATTCTCAGTAATCCTCCTGGTATCTGCTGCTCTTACTGGATTTCTGGCAAAGTCAGTAACCTTCAATTCCAGCTGTGTTATAAAATACTGATTTTGTGATGCTATGAAAACAAGGTCCATCACTATTTGGCAGAAATCAAAACTATGACAGTTTTTCTTTTAAACATCAGAAGGACGCTGGAGTGCGTATGAAAGCATCGAGTTCTGAATTAAAATCCTGAGCAAGACAGTAAAATCCTGACCTTCAAGAATACAATTCAATAACCATGTTGACCTTGATTTTAGATTTAACTGTCAATGAGGTCCACGAGATCAAAAAGTGCTTCAGTTTATGTATTTAAATCAAATGTACGTTGATATAAGATGTATTAAATATGTGGAGTCTAAGTAGGCAAACTCTAAATACAAAAAATGTTACTGATATTGGAGACGCAACCATAAAGATAGCCCATTTGATTATATCTGCTTTTAGTGTGAGTGCTGTTCATTTGGTTTATCGCTTTTCTTCTTTTCACTTTCGTTTCTCTCCTTTTAAAAACTAAGCACACGGGAGAATTTTAAATAAAAGGCTGTAATACTGAAGGTTGCCAGAAGCTGAACTAAATGGATTCAAACTGAATATAAGTGGATTTTGATAGTACGGCCTTGTCAAGGTCAAGCCAAGCTTGGTTTTATGCAGTGCTGCAACCCTGAGAGTGCTGCGAGTGCCCATCAAGCCCCTGTTACTGAAGGTTAATCCTGCAAAATGTGTTGGGTTTAAGTTACATTAAACCTACAGAGAAGCAGTGGGCTGTGTCCTGATCCAGGGCCAGTGGCCTCTGATCCCACCGCACACCCTGTAAAATGTCCATTTGGCTAGTTTTGCATTAGATGGCAACAAGTGTATTAAAAAAAGGAAAGCACAACTTAATCTGGATAAAGTGCTGAAGTGAAGCACACGGACTACTCAAGGTAACAGAGCGAGATCACGAAACGCCGCAGACCCCAGGAGATGAAATGTAATGAGAGGGGCAGAGCCCTACAGACTCCACAATCCCTGATCAAAATAAATGTTATGTGCATTCAGTGTTTTTATTTACTCATCTGTTTCCACCTCGTAGTCAAAACGAGGTCAGCCCAGATTTCCATTTTGGCTCCAAAGCTGGTTTTCCAGCAATTTCTTCAGAGGCAGACCAAATATATTTAACACCCTGAGCGAGATATTTTTAGCAAAGGAAAAAAAACTGAGGGATTTACCATTCAGTCCCCCCAATTTCTGTTCAACTTTTATGTAATAGACCTTCGCAGAATAATTGCATCTCACAGAGTGAACAGACATGGTGAACTCGCTGTTTTCAACAACCTTTGGAAATTATAGCACATTTTCATCATCACTGAAATCAAAGCATTATATCTATTTTTTAGTGCTGTAAGGAGCATTCGGCATCTAGCTCAAGGGCACTGGCGGGACTCTCAGACTCCCGTGACCTTTCAGATAATAAGAATGTCTCTTTAAAGTCCAGGCCACCCTCCTGTTCTACTTCCCCAGAATCTGTCATCTGAGGACAGAGAAGAGAAATTCTCTGCTGCTGTTGATCTGGGAGATGAATGGAAAGTCTGTGGTAAACCGCAGAGGGCTGATTATAATTTAGGTCAGGGTGACAGTCAATGGAGAGCGCAAATTTTGCCAAACAGGAATTTGGGATCCAACTTTCCCTATAAGCTCAGAGTCTCTGTGTGACACTTGTTTTCAAAGTTGAGACCAGCAGTGACCTCTCATACACAAAGCCATAACATATCGGGTTGTTTTCAGAGCAACATAACTTCCAAGCGTTCTGCATCACATTTCACTGATCAGTCTGAGTACAGAGCATAGAGCTGTATCGCACAGGTTTCCTCTTCAATGGGCAAATGTGTAATGGCCATATTGATTAAATGGCCCTAGGAACTAAATATCCCCAGAACCTTATTCACAAACCAATTCAGGAACCAACCTGAGAGCATCAACTGAAAACACTGATTGGTTCACAAATTAGATCAATAATGGATTAAATGAACTAACTTTGCTACTATAACGACACCAACTTTTCATTACGCCAGCTTTGCTTGTTCACAGTGAACGGAACAAATGGCACAGAGGCCCCGGTGTGTGCTTTCAGATAACATGCTGGCATACCAGAATCAGAGGTGTGATGTAAAATAGAACAGAGTTGTGGTGTCTAGTGTGGAGCGCTCCACAATCCCGGATTTCCCTTTCACACAGACACTGATTCAGTCCCTGTCTCTACATCTGGTGACCGCCTCTGGTGCAGCAACATTGCCTGCCTATTCCATCTCCTTACCTTTCACACCAAACACTTACACAGAATATAGGCACAACAGTCTCGCACTGAACACTCCGTATGCAAGAGATCAATACTCCCTTCCACTTGCAATTAATCCCACTCCAGTGCGGGGCTACGGTTGAGTCAGCAAAGTTTTGGTACCAACTACAAAGCAGTATCAAAACAATCTTGTATCCAAAGCTAGCACTGAGTGCCTGATGGCATTTATAATATAATTTAACTCATTCTGTGATTTAAAAAGCTCCCAAATTATAGGTTTGCCAGTTTTGAGCTATTTAAAGTAGGTAATGTTATTTTACAGCTACTTGGTGCATATTTCTCTGTGAAACCCATGAGAAAAAGTTGTTTTTGTAGAGAAATATGAATTACATATCAAAAAATGTCTATGTTGCTATTATGAATCCTACATAAAGGTTAGCTTTGGTATTTGGAACAGTTCCATGTTTTTTTTGCCTATCCGCCTGCATGTAGATGAATCTGTAGACATCTCATAGCAGTTTCAAAGCTTCTGTTTCATAAGTTACTGACAGTGAGAGCTCTGAAGTCCACCCTAATACTTCCAGTCAATGATAAACACAATTTTCCAATGGCCACTGGCACTTTCCAGTTACTGTGGCAAAGAATTTTTGACAGGCTAAAGTCGGGCCTTCATTCTTGATTCAGTTTTGTGATCATAAATACTTAAAGTCTTACTAGGCAGACAGGGGGTTACCAATGTTATTAAACTAAGCTCAACCAGCTCCTGGATATGCTGACATGTCTGGTTTTCACAACTTTGTCCACTTTTGAAAATAAGATACCTCCAGTTTCCTTCTGGAAGAAACTTCATCCATCTCTGACTGATATGCAGTCTTGCATTCAAAACTATAACTTCAAGCTTCAAATCCAGAGGGAGACATGGTTGCTGTTTGAACAAGCTGATATGAAGCAATAAAAGATGACTGCGGACATGAAAAAAGCACATTTTAGGATTCTTTGAAATCTACAAGTCATCTTAAGATGACTGCTTATAAAATAGTTATGTATTTAAAGATTGAGTCATCTGTTTGTTAAATATTGAATGGTGAGTTTAACAGAGCAAAAGTGGTCCACATGAACACTTGCAGAAATGTTTGACATTTTGTTAACCCCTCAGATGGTGATACAACAGCTTCGAGATATTTAGTCAAATGAAGACAAGTAGAAAGACAAATTGCAGAATATTGCAGCATCTGAAGTTTAAGATGTTTCTCTAATGACCATCTCAAGTAATTAGGTTTTAATAAGGCTTTATATTATCAAATGCTGGCTGCCGTCATCAAAACAAAAATTTACCAGAGGCTGTTTGAGTCCCTTTCTAACATTCGCTGACTGTTATTTAAATAAACAGCTTATAGTAGGAACACTCTCAGGAGATGATCAACACTCCTAATCACATCCCTCCTCACAGACAAATGTGAATTTTTTGCACAAAAGGCTCTTAAGAAAAAAAACTACTTATTTTCTCAAAAGTATTGGGTAACATTATACAGTACTATGCTAGTACTCCATGATTAAAAAAAAAAAAGGCATTTCAAGCATTAACTTGCAAGACTGCTTTTTAATTGTGTATCCGTCTTGTCCTGTGACTCTCAGCAATATCTGTCATTCAAGCAGCGAGGGAGGGAATGGGAATGTCGTCTTTTCCTCGCTGGACTTTCAGAGAGTATCCTACCTACAGAGATTGTTCTGTTCTTCACTAAATCATCAATCAAGTCAATTGTTCACAGTAAGTAAATGTTGAAAACTACGAAGATGTTTGATTACAAATTATAAGTAAATAAGTAAGTAGTAATATTTAAATAAAAATACTCAAGAGGAAAAAATATATTATAAAAATCGAGTTCATCTTATATGCATATCATAATTGAATAAAAAATTACTCGTTTTAAATCACAAAAGTTACTTAAATTTTAATTTAATAAGATTTGTTTTCATATGGAGATAAACTGTGTCTCCACCTTCTTTCTCTGCCATTCCAGGAAATTCCAAATAATATTAAACTTTTTGCAGTTTAATCATGATTTGTGCTGGAATAGTTAGCCAATTAAAATTATTTATCACATTTTCCCCCCATTCAGCTTGTCTAATCTGAAGATTTTTACATTATTGTTAATTTAATATTTGAATTTTGGAAGCAGATTAGACGTTATATTGGAAAGCAATATCACTGAGCAATCTCACTTGGTGACTGATATCAGCAAAACAGAAATATTTACAAAAATATGAAACATCAAACTAATTTACACATTGATGGAGAACAGAATTGTAACAGAATGCCTGTTTTTAAATAAATAAATACAATTTCTGAAAATCAAAAACAGTACCTCTTCTTTTTTATAAACCAACCAGCAAGAGGCATGCTCAGGAGCTCACCCAGACCACAGCCTGTCCAACACAAACACAGCTAAACTAACAAGAAGTCTACACCAAGCTGTCTGAAGCTGCCTCCATCCTGCACAGCCATAATCAACACTCCACGGCTCAAAAATCACTCCACTCGTTAAGCTACCACTTCACAGAAACACACACACTTCAGTCTTCCTCAGGGTGGGCCCTGATCACCTCCCTGCCCTCCGGACTGAACACCCCACCAGCACCACCACCCCTCTTCCCTCTTCTCTGCGTGCTCATTACCTTAATTGATGTGTAACCCATAGATCAGCAGCTGATGATGGCTCAATTAAGAGCTTGCTGGAGGACAGGGATTAGTCCTGTGAAGGTAAGGGAGTTTGTTGCCTTGCAGTTACAGCTTTTGTGTACCCTGATCTTTCACTCTGGCCTTAAGGGTCAAATCAGAGAGGCCGTGTTGGCAAATACTTGCCGGCTACATGAGGAAATAATTACACTATGTACATCAGGGAATTTTTACCAGCCGCGATAACAAAGCCAGTATTATTTTCAGCTTGTGAGTCTGAGTACATTTGTCTTCATTGCCAAATGTGGTCCTGGAGGTGATTTGAATACTTTGGCAGGTGTTTATAGGTTTGTATGTCTGCACAGAGATTTTATCTACATGTTTGAATGGCTCCAGAAGTTGTGTGGCCAAGGGGCGCACACCTGTCTGTTTGTCAACACATTTTGGAAACATGTTCGTTTCAGAGCCATGCAAGATTTTTTTTTTTAATTAAAAAAAATAAATAAATAAAAATCACTTAAGTGTACAACTGTGCAGCTGAAGTAAACTTCAAAAACGGTTCAACCCATGAGTGCTGAGGAGTCGTGGGTTAGAACCACAAGCATCATAAACTATTGCAAGATGGAGTCTAGAGCTGCACAAAGTGACCATTTTCATCATCAATGATAAGAGACTGTTTACTTCACTGCTCCGATAAACACTAAATACTAAAAACTGGAAAAAATGTCCAAAACAATCTCCACAGATCAAAGGCTATCTTCACATCTCTTGTTTTGTTTTTTTATTATTTAAGTAGCCTATATCGTGCTAACTTACAGGTTCATGATTTTATTTCGGTGGTTAACCAGAACAGAGCATTGCTGAAACTGCGCTTTTCCCCTTCTGTCCGAAACATCCCGTTTTGGCTGCTTTAAAATCGCTCATCCAGAAATTGGTTAGCCGGCTCAGTGAAAATATGATTTTAAAAAAATGTTGTTTGCATATCCTTATGAGTATAGCTGTAGTCCACAAAGAGCTGGTAACCAAACCTCACAATTCATGTGTACTCATTCAAACCAGAATCATAAAAACCACAAACAAGCAGAGACATAAACAAGTCGCTACATTACAGGATGCACAATGTTTTCATGCAATGGTGTTATTATTTCCTAGATTACTTGTATCGTATTGTCAGGGATTCCTAACAAAAAGCCAGCTGAGGGCAGGTCACAGACATGAAAATGCAGTAACAAAGACTAATCCGTTTGTCTAGTTCTAGTTCCATGCCAATTCCATTCCCTGTTGTATTCATGCAGAAGGTCTTTTTTTTTTAAAGATTTTACAACACACAAATCAGAGATTACAAGAACCTAAACAGTGATAAAGTTTGAAATCAAATTTTATTTGCATTCTATTTTATTGGTACATTTCAGAAGACTAATCTCACTTCACTGAGATCCTGGGACATTGATATTCCACACCACGTGGTAAACCGGGAGGAAATATCCCAAATTCCAAGTAAATGTTTCAAACGGTTTCAGGAAAACTAAGGTGGATGTTGACCACTAGGGATTAAATGTCTAGTGTACAAAAAAGGACCAAAAGATAATCATACGCTAGACGGATGATCAGATTTCTTCTCTTTTCCCCCCTCCAAGTGTTCCCAGCTGGTATGAAAACAAAAGCTGGTAAATTACAGCACAGCTCAGAGCCGAGCAGGTTCATGCTTAGCCAAAAATGCATTTCAGATCTCGCTGATATCCTATATCGCCAGCAGTTCTTCTCAAGAGACATAACACTTTATGGAAAGTTTGTTTAAATTAAAAATTTGGCATAACTGAATCCTCGATTGCAACTACTTACTTTTACTGTCTGTCCTGCTAATTGCTGTTTTATAATGTTAAAAAAAATACAGAAATGTTCATTTGATAATTATCTGCTATTCAAACTCTTTGTTAGTTGAGCTTAAATGCTGTTTTCCAGACCATGAAAATAGCAGTTTAACAAAAAATCCGTCTCTCAAGGTCCGCTTAGTTTTTCCAGTGCTTTCAGCCACATCCTGTGGTCGTCATTAGCAGACAGGATATGCGCCGCCTTAAAAAAAAAGTTATTTTGGCTTTCCATCCATCAAGTTCAAATTGGTGTTAAATATTTCACAAAATTGCTACAAAGCAATATAAACACAGATTTGAAGTTTTGTGGTAGATTGATATTTCATCTGGGTTGATCAGCACCTATATCAACATCTACTACCACTGCATTGTATTTCAGTTATCGATGCGCCCAAATTGCTAATAAAAATGCTGGATGGAATAGTTAATGTGATTTTTACAGTGCTTAGTGCGAGTAATAGCAAATTGTAGATGTATCATGTAACATTGTTCGACAAGTCCCATATATTTTGTTTTGCTTGTAATCTGAGCATGTAAATCAATCAAAGCTAAAAATCGAACACACTGAACTCTTCCACTCTGGCCCAGGCCAAAAGACAAGGAACGGTAGGTGTGATCAGCTGCACCAGGAGGGGCAAATCTCGCCTGGTCTGGTTCCTCCACCGCACGTGGGGCTTCTCCGGCTGCAAGCACAGAAGGGAGGCCATTTTGAAACCACAGCAGGAGGAGAGTGGATTGTGAGGTGAGGCTTGCTGCTGCTACTTCTCACATTAAAAGGCTGATGGTCTCCTCTTGGTACAAAAACACCTTTGGCTTTAAGTTCCATTAACAGAGAGGGAGTGAGGACATTTTTTTCCCTCTTTCAGTGTGCCAGGGTAAAGCATTGCCCTGCAATGATTGAATCATGGCCATAATAGCAGAAGGCAGAAGCCTGCTGTGCGGCTGAGTTCTTCCTGTTCTCCTTGCTCAGCGTGGGAACAGCCGTGGATAAAATCTGCCCTGGAATCAGCACACAAAAGAGGCCATGAAAGCAACAGGACCAGAGCAGGTAGTAATTGCTCCTTTCTGCTGAAATGCTCCGTCAGTTTGAAAAGGAGCATGGCTTGTGGTGCAAGGCTTTCAGTTTGACAACGGTGAAGGGGTGACGCTTATCTAACCCAACCTGCAAGAAAGGTTTTTGTGCCATCGTGGGATGAGAGCGTGGGTCAGCTGAAGGCAAACACAGGGAAAGCACATATCCAGCACAGATGCTTTACTAGTATTATACAAGGCTAAGTCTGAGTTGAAAAAGGTAAACAGGCAAATCAATGAGGTGGCAGGTGAATCGCCCTGCACAACATGGTAGCTACAGAAGCACAGCTCGCTTCTATTCACCAACTTTCTTATTTCCTTTCTGTCCAGTTTCCTTGGTGCTGAAATATAAAACAAGCTTTTTAAGTTCCACAGCATGCTGATGTAATTTTCTGCTCTCACTAGCTAATGTGGCCTTGGCATCAGCAGTGATTAAAGCCCATCAATACCCAGCCCAGCCAACAAACAAATTGATTAATGAAAATTAGACCTCAGACTTGGTTCCACTATGAAAGTCAGGAAGGTCTTGACTAATGGAGAGCTTTGGAAAATCTGTCAGGGAACAAATGCTCTGCTGCTCTCTTGTTCCTTAGTTTAACTCAGATCTCTGGTACAGTGTCTCAGCTTTCATTACCTCGACCTAAGAAAGACGTGCTGTGAGTTGGTAGTATCTTATCAAACCTACTGCTTCAACTAATGATCAGCCTTCTTAACCACCATAAGCACCTAAATTTAAGAAAACGAACTTGCAATGAAGTCCATTAGTACCTTGTGGAGGTTTCAGTCATGTCACATGACATTTCTTAGTAAATGGAAGATTTTTTTTCTGAGCACTTAAAGGACAGTTTATCCATGCCTGCTTCTACAGTTTAAAGCCAACATGGCTCCTTAAAGTGCTCAGAAAAAAAGGAACAATTTCATTTTCCACGTTAAGATTAAGTGCATGATTAGGAGTGGGACAAAATATTGTTAAGGCAATTTATCGTATCACTGCCCCCCAGCTGGCAACAAATATCAGTATTTTTTATGAAAATATGCAGGCACTATAAACGCACTCCCCGGCCAGTTTTATTCAGCAGAGTCACTACTTCACTTCACTTCACTTTCCTTGGTGGTTGTTGATGTGATTTCAAAATGGTCAACCTTCTAAGTTCTTCTGGAGAAACGGCAGAAAGTGGTGGAAAGTCAATCAGAGAGCTAATTAACTGATTCAACACGTTATTAAGGTGATATGACAATCTGCACAGACACCAGAATGAATGATTAAGTACAGAATTCATTCCTTTTAGAGGCATTCTATTCTTTCTTCAGTTAGATACGGTGATTTATCAAAGATGATTGTCTATTACGGAACTGTTTTAGCTGCCCTCAAAGAGTCAACACAACAGCAGTCAGTGACTCAG
This sequence comes from Cichlasoma orientale, assembly GCA_034780415.1. Taxonomy (NCBI): domain Eukaryota; kingdom Metazoa; phylum Chordata; class Actinopteri; order Cichliformes; family Cichlidae; genus Cichlasoma; species Cichlasoma orientale. Next base: position 196,243 of record JAVDPK010000333.1, read on the forward strand.
TCTCAGTTGATCAAGTTTAATTGGTCAGTTGGTCAGAAAAAAAAAAGACTGCAAACTCCTCAGGAAGTGGCAAGATTCAGTCTGTTATGCATTTGTGTTGTTATAACAGGCTGGTCCATGTGGTAATTACACAGGAATTACATATGAAAGGCAGGTCTGTCATCAACCTTTAACATTGCTTATGATTTTTCAAACATGTAATCAGCCTAGCATTAGTCACGTAGCACAGTGATAAAAAGGTTACCGCTGACTACTTCAACACATACTCATTACTGTTTGTGCCAGTGTCGTTAGTAGGTGGTTCCCTTCATGCATGCACTTGTTAGAATTACAATTTAAAGGCTCGTTGTTGTGGTTTATTTCTCCATGTCCAAGAGCTCAGAAAGAATGTTATTATTAACATTGGTACCACAGCAAATCATTACAAAGCATTTTCTGATGCTGCCAATATACATATGTAAATATTTATTTATAAATGATTAAAATGATTTTTGTCACTTTATTTTACCTACTCAGTGGTCTGCCTCCTTGATAATTAAACTAAATAAATATTCAATAATTAAAAGACCAACTGCTAAAGATGGCCCCTTATAGAGGGGAGAGTTGTACACAGACACTGATGTGCTGTTGCTGATTCTCATCACGTAAGATTCACCAATGTAGAGCTGCTGAGAGCTGGAATTGTATGGTCAATGTTGAGTACTATAGAATGAAACACCTGTGTGAAAGTCCACAAATATGCCAGCAATCACCAGTTGTTGGATTGACAGTGGCAGGTTGGAGAGTTTTAACACATCGACCAACCCCAGCCCTAATATGAACTAATTAGCTCACTAAATTCAAATTAAATTAATGAATAACTCAGCCAGTTCAGTCATTTATCATCAAAACATTTGCTTCTCACAGCTCCTCCAAAGGGAGGATTTGCAGCTTCTCATATAGAAAATTAAATTAACAAATTAATTTATTATTGGCCCAATTCACAATTTTCAAACACTTAACTGAAAAAAAGTTTAATTAAGTACAAAAAACAATCAGCAGCCTCAGCATTAATCCAGTTGCATGTGTTGGTACATTTAAGGACGCATCCTACAGAGATCTCAAACTGAATTTTTAAAACCTGTACACACAAGAAACTACAGGGCAGCTACTTCACTGTGCCTCTGACGGACACTGACAATCTCTGTAATGTTTGGAGAATGCGACGGCTGGCTGCCTGTGTTTGCAGTTCAGCAGGAAGCTGCGCCAGGAGAGAATGATTGTACTTCCTCAAATTTGCAGAAGCAAGGGAGGGAGGGGGGAGGGAGGGAAGGGAAGCCACCCCCCCCCACCCCCCACTGTGTTTTGACTGCAGCCAACACAGCACACGATGGGAGCACATGATTGAACTCTGGCACAGAAAACCAAGTCTGTTTTTTTTTTTTCCAAGTCCCGAATCTCAACTCTGAATTTGGATTCAGCAAAATGAATTCCAAGATGATACATCTGAACTATAAAAACCATCTCCTTAAGTTCTGTCCAAGCTTGGATGGTCTTTGTGAATGAGAGCTGTGTAGAGCTTTGCAGGAAGTCACGGCTGTCAAGGACACAAAAGCCCATTACTACAGTTGAGCCTAAGTTATCTGAAGCTTCAGCCTCTTTTCACTGAACAAGTCCAGTTACAATATTTTGATCAATTTATGGATTGTACTCCTGTATGACCACACAAGTGCAGGGAGGAGAGTCCACCTGAGATTTAGAGACTCTAGTGGAACCATACCGCACACCTGAGAGCAGCGATTTTGCCTTCCATCAAAAGGTGCACAACAGTACAGCAGTGGAACAAACATCTGAAGGAGATGGTGATGTTTTAAATAGGCCTTTGATAATGTCAGAATCAGGATTACAGCCAGCAGGGTCACACCTCGCAATCTCTCATGGAAAGAAAAGATAAGGGAGATAAGATGTTGCATTAGCAAGGGGGTAATCACTGCTTGGACATCTCGATGGTGTCAGAAACGGCAAAGCATTTTAGTCTGCCCAACTTCAGATTTTGCTCATATAGCTTGAAAAAAAAAAAAAAGAACTGGATTGATGTAAACTTTCGTGTTTATAGTGCACACACTAAGGTAGAAGGTGGCATGCAATACAGGTCCTGAACTGGGGACGTGCAGTGACACCCAAACCCGTGATCACCTTCATGTCTTTGTCCATTGGGTAAGATTTAAACTGCACTAGAGAGCTAAACTGCAGTACTGGCAGCTTCAAACAGCAGCAAAATTTCAAACTGCTATCACTTTTAAGATGTTAGACCAAAGGAAAGCAGAGGGAGGACCAAAGAAGAAGATCTGATGTTGGCAAGTCCAGTTTTCTGGATGAAGTTCTGACTCTGTTTTGAAGACTGATTTCACTTGAGAGCAGTAATTTGTTACTTCTTGGAACATAACTTTAATTTTTTGATTCACTGGGATTATGTTTTTAATCTTAAGATTAAAAAAAATAAAATAAAATCTATATTCAGTAAGTTAATTCTTCAGTGAATATTAACAGTTTTTGGTATTTCTAGCGTTCTAATTTGATGCTACTTGAAATGTGGAATTTAGATGCACTTCTTGATACATCTGTGATTGAGGTAAGGTTATGGACTCAAATCCAAAGACAAATCATTGATTTGCTGCCCACACCAGCAGTCAGTTCTGCCCTCCATCTCCATATTACCTGTCTTATCAGGACAAACAGTCATCTGTGGTGTAAGCTTCTAAGGCGAACATGCCCTACTGACAAAGACTCACAGAGAACACCTAATCTGCTCTCCTCTGGCTGCTGCAGTGCTCACCAGCTATACTCAGCACCCTTACCTGGACTGGCTCCCTTGAGAGTCACTGACACCTTTTTGGTTAACCTGGACTTTACCTGCAGGCATCGTTGAACTGTTCATCTGTCAGTGTTGCGGCACATTCCTCTGCTGCACTAGATAATGATGTAATAGATAACTGTTCCTCCTGCCTCCTGACATACCAGACTTCTCTCTAGGGACATATTCTCTTTGTCTTGCTGCCCTCTAATCCCAGTCACCTGCCTCTCTGAGATGCTGCGCACCAATGTGTGTGGAAAAAAAGAAGGCAGAGGGGCCGTTCTGATTTCAAGCAAAACTCAAAGCTGACTTGACAGGAGCTTTATTTTGGTTTATTGATGCCATCATTACGGGCTGCTTCCACGAGTAAAATGGTTTCCGGGTTTGAGGGGGAAATTAGAAGTTTGATGGCACTCTCTCCCGGGAGAGAAGCAATTACGCACAGCAATGAGAGCACAATTGTCGGAAATGGGCTCATGAAAGAGACATAAAATAATTCAACAGCCACGATAGCTTAAAGGATATGAGGAAAAGAGTCCAATGTGGTTTTGATAAAGAAATTATTTCACCAATCACTACAGTCTTCCTAGGGCAAAAACTGTGCTCTTCTCGCTCTTTATCTGCCCACTTTCTCTGCAATGTAAACCTGTCATTTACGAAATTGATGGCGCAATAAAAGTTGCCAATAAACTAAACATGCGTTTTTTTCCTGAAATGAAATGGCTTTGGAGAAATGAAGAGAAATCACGTCCAAACCCGGCTGAGACTTGTCGTAAATCGCTTCTGACAGCTCTTAATGGAGTGTTATTACTGTTGCGCACAACGCTCAAACCCACCAGCTGAGAGATGCTGTTTACTGAAGGTCTGCGGGACTGAAGGTGCGAACACACAGCGAAAAGTGAGCTCTGACTGTGGAACCGATGTTAACTTAGCAAACTACACGAAGCACTGTTTTCTTGATGCAAACACTGACAGACAGACACTTGGAGGTTTTAGCGAGCAACGTGCACATCCTCCTCAGAGTTACCACAACACTGTGGCAGTTTTCAACTCCGACACAAACATGCAAACACCTCAGCAACAACACGGCGTCTGGACACGCAGTTGTCAGAACTGCCCAAACACAGGAAGAGGCAGAAAAATGAGGCAAACGTGAAATGCGGACACAAGCTGGTAAAGAGTGACTTACCCGGGCAGTATCCACATCTGTTGGATGAGACGGGAGATTCAAAGGTTACACTTTGTTGCATTCAAAGCGTACAGGGGGTTTTGACGAAGATGAACTCTCCGCCGAGCGCGGTGGACTACCAATTAAAATAATTCTTCCTACTTGATGTACAATGTAACTATTTAGTTATGGCAAATGGTGCCTAATCTATCCTGAGTGGCATTGCTTTAAGATTGACAGGTTCACGGCCAATGGGCGCCAGCTGTCCGCGGTGCCTCGACCAATGAAATTGTTGGTGCGGAGTTGCTGGAAGGTGAGCTGAGAAGTAGGAAGGGCTGATGGCGACATCATGTGTTAAGAGTTTATATCCCTCCGCTCGTCATGTTTTGAGAGCGAAGCCACTCTCACTGCTTGTTATTGTGGGCCACATTAACCGGAAAATTGGAGCTTATGCGATTTAAGCGTCGTTGGATTTTTTTATTTTATTTTTTGTTGTTCTTGCTTTTTTTGTTTTGGCTTTTGCCCTTTCACAAACCTCCAAACACTCAATAAAATTACATATAATTTTTGTGGGGAAATAAATACAAACGTGTTAAATTATCGAATGTCTCCTAGAGTAGATGTCAAAGTGTACATTTACCTCGAAGAGCACATAACTACAAACCACCGTCTCCTTTTAATATCCACTCCGTGCCTTAACTTTAAGTTAGATCCTTTCTCAGCTTTTTGTTTTTCGTAAGTTCTATGCTACATGCAGTAAATAAGTAATTAAAAAATTAATCATTTGATTTCCGGCGAAAAAGTAGTACTTTTACTGGGTGTCGAGGGAGTGGGGTTCAGTAAGTTTCCGCCGCCCTACTTTATCCGCTGTTGGCGGAGGAACACGATGTTTACAGTGGGGACATAGTGACGTTACCTTGACACATGCAGTCAGTTGGCGCTTGTGACGGAGCAGCGGGAGCAGCACCTGCACGAAAATTACTTTCGCACCTTCCCGAGGAGACTTCATTCTTTCTGTTTTAAAGCCTCTGAGCGTTTTCAGTTTCAACGGTGTGTGCGTTAGACCACGTCACGTTACGTCAGTACGATGCAAATGGCTTGGCTGTGAGAAGTAGGCTAATAAGGCTCGTGCATGAGAAAACATTCCAGCTATGAAAGGTGACGTCAGAGTCCCGCAAAGTTAGTTCAGCAGGTTGCCAGTAACTTTTTAACACCCGTAAAATTATAAAATTTAAAAGAGTCCAACTTGGAGGAGTCCAGCAGAACATAGCCTTTGTTTTGAAAATATCTGCTTACATGATTTTTTGTGTCATGCCTTCAAATGAAAAGTCTGCAAAACGTCTGCAGAGTAACCCGTGCTGTCAGCTAAAATGTTCATTAAAATGTAGGAATATAAATTGCTTAGCAAGAAAGAGTACTTCTCTAAATGTTGGAACACATTCACTTTGTTACTTAACCCACAGTTTCCACCTTTAAAATACATATTTATATGTTACCCCCATGAAAATATTCCTGTCTACCAGCCTCGACCTTTTTAGGGTGACCCACCGAGAATAACTTGAGCTCAAACCTGAGAGGGGTTTGAAAGAAAACTCTAGTGGCATCTGAAATGTGACACTGCAAATCAGAACAGATGGCATTTGAAAATAGTTGTAATAAATGGGTTGAAAGTCAGGTTAAATAATTTATCATTTATTGCAGAGTATAACAAAATGAACAAGCACTGAAAATTACCAACTCATATATAGCATACCAACATGTACCATCTGCGTGCCGTGAGTGAGTGTGTGTGTATTTCTGTGCATGGGGACACACCAGAATGTGGATGTCATGCAGAGGGAATGTGACACACAATCTGGACTACACTGTCACATTGCAAGGTAATGCCACATATGACAACAGCAGCACACAGCAGGGAGTGGACAGCACACTTCTCTCACACAGCTGCAAGATGGAAATGCTTCCAACAAGCGGAAGGATTCTGTGTTCAGGAATATCCCCGTTTGCCATGTTTTACCTAATGAAGCTCCTTCTTTGCCGTGTTTTATCTCAGTTACAGTTAATGATGTTGAGCAACAATATTTCATGTAAGAACCTGGCTTACTGAGTGAGAGTAAGGCTGGAACTGCATTACGTTTCCTGCTGAATGCTGGTGAAGCTCATTACACGTCACAACTCTTAAGATAAAGATCAGATTTACTTTTTGTTGATAAAATAGAATAAGGAAGAGCCAAAGTGATGAATTAACAAGAAGTAGTACCAGTGACAACAGCTCAGACAGACACTAAGAGGGAGTGACAGGAAGAGATTACCCAGTGTTTTCTGCTTTACATAAGAAGCTTATACGGTGGGGTTTTTCAGAGGAGAATTGCAGCAGTCAGATGGACGTCCCGCTGTCCTCCTCTCATGCAGCTGGGTAGTCCAGCGGTCAGCTGCTCGCCCCTGGGGTCAGGGAAATGCCACGGGAAAAATGACAGCGAGCAATCACAGCCAGACTAGAGTCTGGAATAAAAACAGGAAGCTCGGCTCTTGTCAGTTGCAACACAAGTGGCATAACCGAAGCTACTGATCCTGCTGACATATAAGTTATTGCACTATTTTAGAAGCTTAACATTTTTATTATTGGACTGCACAGAGTCCACTGTAGTGCCATAAACTGGTTTTGTGGGGGGCCTTTTTTGCACACACTAATATAAGCAAGTAGGATGTTTAATTCAGCCCAACTTATAACTATAGCTTGGCGCCCCCTGTTGACACAAAGAGGCCTCATAAGGCTCGGTTAACTGCAATTCATTAGATAGATGCTATCATTTCAGGTCACATTTAGCTCACGAAGCAGATGAAGAAAAAGAAACCTGCTGCATCATAGGGAAAATCTTGTGAGCCAATTGGCTACTGAGCACTGCGCTACCTGTGATCCAGTACCTGTGCACATATTTTTTTTCCCTCTTTCTGTCTGTGACAGTTTTTATTTGCAGGGAAGAGAAACCGTAGTGTTGCAGCATACACTAGTGTTTTAGACAATAGTATTCATCCAACGTTGTGACAGCAGTTTCAGCTAGCCCCCTCCTGTTTCAGCACAACAACGTACGCTCGCACATGAAAAACAGTCCCCTCACTTTGAAAAACGTGGCTGATCTGCACACAGCCGTGACCTCAAACTCATCCAACATCTTCAGGGGGAACTGATGCTGTCCGCTCAGCATCAGTCTGGGTTTCACTGATGTTCTGGAATCTGAATGGAAGTAAATCCCTGCACCAGGTTTAACATCTAATGGAAAGCTCAAAGGAGGCCAAAGCTGGAGAACTCTAAAAATGGATTACAGCCTATAAACAATAGTTCGCAGTTGCTTCAGTGTTTATAGGCATGTCCATGTTTGTGTGTGTGTGTGTGTGTGTGTGTTAAAAACACACTCACAGACCCCAACAGAAATAAAAAAAAAAAAACAGAATCGCTTTGTAGAAATGTATTTAAATGTGAATCTGAAGACTGCTGTGAGTTATGCCAGTGTCTCAACAATATATTTCAGGTTACCATGGCATTTTAATTGCTTGAGCTCATGGTGGTACAAACTGCAGCTCTGGGGAAAAAGGGGGCTCCATTGGGCTCAGTTGGTCTCATTTAGCAGAAAGTTCAGAGATATAAGCAGGAACTCAGTAACCCCACTACTGTCCATCAGCCTGAATACCCAACCCACAACGCTCTTGAAGACTGCTAATGTGTTCGGGAGGGCATGAGGTCACCATGGCTGGAGAACACTGCGGAAAAATGCCCAAAGTTATGCAATCAAAAGGAGATGCTTCTTTCAAAAAGTGATGCGGTCCGTGTTTGTGCCATCGCTCCAAATTGTTAAGCTCTCAGAGGGCTGTGCGTTTTGAAGACAGAATGATAAATTATCTTAGTAGAATGGAAAACAATATTCTCCTTTTCAGAAAGTGTGGTGTTTACCATATCGACCAAGGGCACTGACCCTAGTGTCAAAAGTAAATATTATTCTAGTGTTATGCTGGCATTCAGTAATACAGTCAAGAGTTAGGAAACTATAGAGTAGAGGGTGTGTGTGTGTGTGTGTGTGTGTGGTGATGAATGGTTACTATAACAACCCACAGTCTGCCTGTGAGGAAATCAAATAAACCAGACAGATATGTCAAGGTCTAATCACACAGCTATCAACATCAATAAATAAATAAACAGAAAGAAAAGAAAGAAATATAACATATGGATAATATGTACAGGTTGATAGTTTAACGAAGAGAGACAAGCAGCAGTGTTGTTACTTGTAGTCAGTAATGAGCACTGTAAATGTAAGGGCTTTAGAACATCAGTGGCCCTAAAGTGTACCATGGGTAGCGTGCGCTATATTTTCTAAACTTAAAAATCAAAATCTCGGACTTCTAAGAATATTAGTTGGAGGTGAGAGTCAGATGATGCCATATGAGGACACTGATATGATACCATGACCTGGCACAGCTTGATCTTTAAGGATCCATTCATTTTCACACGTTTTCTCTCGCAGTGCTCTCACGCTGTGAAACATCGCTGCACAGATGGAGGACCTGTTCGTGTCTGTGTAAGTCAAAGCTAAAGCCGCTCCGCTAACGTGCTGCTTCTTTCACTCCCAGGTGTAATTTATGAAAACACTCCACAAAGTCAATGTAAATGGATACATTAATGGAAAAGGTTGAACGAATGAGTGCAAAAATTAATGGATGCGGATTTTTTTTTTCCCATTACACAAAGCAACAGTAATGACAACAACAGTGATGGAGTCACGATGATTTTAAAAAGCTTTATTTAGCGTCTGCTGCAAAAATAATTAACTTCCAGATTTTTACAGAATAAAAAAAATCTGTTTTATATTGGACTCCTCTACAACGTAAAATCTCATTATGCATTATAATTTATGATATAATATGATTTATAATTTACAATATGGAAGTCGCTTTACCTTGTGCATTTCTGCAAAGCATATTTCAGTGTTTCTCACACACACCGGTGGTAGAGAAGCCTCCATGCATGCTGCTCAGCTGCCAGCACACAGACTGCAGAGCAACCTGTTCTACCTGGGCCCAAATCAGACAGTATTCTCATATTAATCAGAAAGAAAATAACATGGAAACCAAGCCAACGTACAAGCTGAAAATTTCAATAATACACAATTCTTCCCTCAAATTCAAAGTTGCGAAGACTTTGAGTGCATCATGAGCTGGATCGTCTCTTACTGATCACTGAACACACAAAACGCAGACAAGAAAAAGAAGCGCCGGCCGCATTGATTTAACAGCGTTTCTTTGAATGCGTTGCTTTTTCACTCTCTTTTTTAAGACCCTTGACCTTTTTTCTCACTGTGAACAAATCCAAAGAAAGTATCAAAATCAACGTTATGTTAATTTGGTTCTCAGTGCTGAACTTATCTGTTCCAACTGGAGATGTGAATAATTAGAAAAATGAGAATTACATCGTTTGATTCCTGTAAAGGCTTTCCTAGCAAAGCTGGGCACTATTTGACAAACATTACTCAAACAGGAGGAAATGTTGCCTTCATTTTCAGTGGGAGATTCATCTTTTGTAGTCTATTGAACGTTTGTGGCAGCAGAATGGTGAAAATAAAGTTCGCTACAGTGTAGCTACAGTGTTGCATCGCAATTCATCGAAATCAGCGCGAAACGCGCTGCAGTAAGCGCAGTGCGGACGTGCAGACCTTTATGTCCATGTATTTACCCAACATGAGGCTTAAGCTGCAAGCCTGATTCTATGCTTGTGTTGTCATGGGTTATGACCTCACCATTTGGTCCTGAGAGCACCCAGCTGCTAGATTAGAGTTTTCATCTGCATCCTAGGAGCTAGCATGCTAGCTGTTTTGCTCCTATGTCCTGACCTAATCATCTAAAACTTTAAGTCCTTGCAAAAGAATGACCTTTTAATAGAGAGAGTGCAGTAATTTACCCTGCAAAGGATTTATGTCATAGAAACTTTGTTATGACAACATATTTTTATTAAACACTCTTTTATGTGCATCTTTTTGAATTTCTTATGTTCTAATTTCCATATTATATTTTTATTTTTTGCCATTTTTAATTGGACTTCTATTTCATAGGGATTCGTTGTAAATGCAACAGCAGAATAAAGTTGCATTCATTTGCTGATTTTATAACATGAAAAATGGAAAGACACGTTTCTCTTCGTTGATCCTCGCGAAGCATCCACTTGTCTGGTTAGCTGAGGCTGTAGGAAAGTCAAAATGGAAAATTTAATATTTCGATTTGATAACCAAAAAAAAAAGAAAAAAAAAAGTTGAAGGACAATTTAAGTGATTATTGTTCATCTTGGGCTGAAGGTCGTCATTCCCATCAAATTACAAGGTAAGCCGTCATATATTAAAGTGACAACCTTTACAAAGAAGTGTCAGAGGTGACTCTACCGTGATAGCACTGCTGTGACAAGTTCATGACCCAGTTACTGACGAATATCGGGAAGGGAAATGAGAGAAAAGTAATTTAAGGAGAGGGAAGTTTAGGAGATAGTGAAGATTCAAGCGCAGAGATGAAAAGGTCACTAAAAAGATTAATCAGGAATTTTGTCAACCTTGAAACTTTGTAGCCTGTGCAGAGCTGATGTCTTGTTTTTGCTCGAGTTTCTCTTTATTATGCGTAACTTTGTTTTGCAAACCAAACAGGCTCCATTTTTAAAGATTCTGACAAATCTGAACTGAGATTAAAAATAACAAAAAGTTAGGTTTGCTTTATTTCTTTAACCTGTTCCCAGTCTGACTCCCCACTTTAAACACCCTCCTTTTCTCTTTATCTGTCTTATCTTCTTTCCTCCCTCTGTCACTCCTTATCGCTCTTTATCTTTTGTCAGTCTCACTTCTCATGTTTTTCCTTCCCTCTCCTGATCTCTCTCTTATCTGTCTGGCCTAATCTTCTCCCCTCCTTGTTTACTTGTCTCTCTACTCTGTCTTTTTACTTGGTTGCCAGATGATGATTTTTGGAAGTTTTGCTGTCCTCATTGGGTCTTTTTTTGAACCGCCAAGCTTGATATGCCTGTGAACCTCCAGCCAGATCTCCTCTTTTTCTCAGTAGACATGTTTTTCGGTTCCACATAGCCTACTCAGAGTATTTTTTGAAGCCTTTGGCAGTGTGTTTTTTTAGTCATCCCGGTTTTGTTACAATATTATTTCCTTATATTGCGCATCTTTGGTGTCGAAGTTTCTCATTTTGGATTTTATTTGGCAGTTTTGCAGTTGTTTGCTAAGTGGCAAGCGAGCAGTAAATACTCAAACAGAAAAAATAAACAAAAAAACTAGATAATAAGATCCTCTTTGCATGTGCTAATATAATATCTTCAGAAGTAACATTTTTACTTTCAACATGAAGCTCAGATGTTATTATCCTCTGAGTACATCGACATCATCAAAGATTTTACTCTTTGTAATCTTGCTTCACATACCAGTGGCAAACAAGCTGCTTTCCAAGAAATAGGTACTGACCTTTTTACCATGAGATGTGAATTTTGCTCAAAAGTGTTTGTTAATAATTTGTTTGTCTACCTGGAAGGTGTACAAGATGTTCTGATTTGCTGAAAGACTGTGGGGCAAATCATTTGAACTTCTGTGCCTAATGTTTGGTCTAACACCTAAATGTCAGGCCCTAATTATCGGGAGATGTTTTCAGGATCTGTGTGGCTCATACAAATTGTAGCCTGCACTTTTGTTTTCACAGCATATTTTCTGTGAGGCTCAGAAATCTCCTTTCAGCCGCCACACTCAGAAGCTGCCTGCCGATTGCCACACTGCAAACGCAGATAAGAGTCTAGCTGCTGAAGAAAAGCATTAGAGTGGCTCAGTTAAATGTAAAGCACAGATATTTGTTTCTGAGGAGTGTGTGGAAGCAGAACCATAGATCAAATCAGAGAGACTACTGGACTTATGTCCTCCAATAAGTGGATAAGAACTATATTTATTAATGCCGCTTTGGTTTTGAATTCACACATTCTGAAGTAGTGGACATATTTATATTGTTGGAATGCAATGCATAGATTTCCTGTCTCTTCTGTCTTAACTGTGTCATCTATACAGATGTTTTTTAAAGTGAAGTCCTAGTTTCTGTTTCTACTTTGATTCAAATTTTAGCTTATTTTGCAAGGTACAGCTTTAAATTGCAGTATTAAATAACCACTGGTGCTCACAGCAGCCAATCAATTAGTATAAGGTACTCATCATCCAATTTATTTCAACTCTTCTTACTTCCCTCTCTGTCCTCTCTCTCTATTAGTCTCCCCCCTTCGGCTTAATGTGTGCTGGGTGTGGGTACACATCATTAAGTAAGGGTTCATAAAGTTTGGGTATTATAATGAAAATGATTTGGAATAAATTTCTATTTTTCTCTGGACAAGGATCTCTTGTACGGGTAGATGACTGCCTACCAGCTGTACACAGCGAATGCTGGACTTTAATCGATCCTAACAGGTTATATGTAGCATCATATGTTCATAGTATATCCATTGCAAAGGATGTCCTCAGCATCTCTGCCAGTGAAGATGAGGCACTTTTTTTTTTTAAGTGAAGTCCTATTTTGTGTATCTACTTTGATTCGATTTTTACCTTATTTTGCAGAGCGCAGCTTTAAATTTCAGTATTAAATAATCATTGGTGCTAACAGCAGCCAATCAATTAATATAAGGTGCTCTTCATTCAATTTGTCTCATCCCTTCTCATTTCCCTCTCTATCTCACTCCCTATTAGTCTCCCCCTTCTGTTGTGTGTTGGTCTGTGTGTGAGGGGTGTGTGTGGGTGCACATCCCTCTCTCCACTGTGACCCACTGCTCTGCTGCACTCCGCTTCCACAGCATCTCTCTGGCTGCCTAGCAACGCTCAGTGTCCATGGCAACAGAGCCAACAAACGCCCCCACACCTCTTCAGCTTGCACCCTTCAATTAGGGCTAAAGTGTGGCAATCAGGAATGAAGAGTCACACAGCAGATTAACAGGGAGGGGCATTAGGAACCTGGGTGCACAGGTTGGAGCTGAGTGTTACGGTTTTCTGCAGTCAGCTAATGCTAGTGCGCACAGTGTGGAACTGCTAATTTAAGCCTGAGACCACTCAGAGATCAAGATGGGGTCAAGCAGAAATCAACACTTATGGGTGCGGTGCAGCTGTGCAGCTGTGCATTGTTTTTGTTTTTTGTTTTTTTACCTTGTTATAAATGACATGTAATTCTGACAATGCCTGGGTGCTCAGGTATAAGATATACACCTGCAGATTCTTTGGGTAGAACAATGGATAT
>JAVDPK010000333.1:229613-241743 GCA_034780415.1 Cichlasoma orientale
CACACACACACACACACACACACACACACACACACACACACACACACACACACACACACACACACACACACACATGGATTTACCAAAGCAAGTGGTCTCTGATTAGCCAACACCAAGTTATTAAAGGACTTGCCATTTTGCGGGCCAGTTTGGACAATGCTCTATTTATTTGTCTCCATGGAATTCAGCCTCACTGCTTGCATCTTTGGCATCAAGAGAACGTGCAATATGAAAAGAATGTGGGCCTTTGAGCTGCATACGGTGCTATGAATTATACATATGTTCCAACTTGGATCGGATTGTGTGAGTTAAGAATGGTTCCTCCGAGTTAATCTGGTCTCCCAACGCCCCACTGGCACCTAAGCGAACAGACAAGCATTTGTTTGAGGCCAGTTTTGTTAAGTTAGCTGTTGTTGATTTTTTTTTTCTTCTTCTTTCCACCTACTCCCTTTTTCCTTTTGCATGAAAAGATGTTTGATTTGGGGTCCTGGCCGTTGTTTGATTTGACGTGACAGTTGGTTTGGTTGTGAATGGGCCGTGGCAAAGCCTCCATTGCATGAGGTGCTACCATGTGGAAAGGCCTGATGGGATCTCGCTGAATGCTGCTGTGTGTACGTGTTAGGCTCAGAGGGGGAGTGGTCCAGGGGCAATCAAGCAGAAAGTACCCCCAGTGACAAGATCCATGAGTGAGAGAAGGAGAACAATCTGAGCCTTTAGGTTCTTTGCCTGGGCTCATGGTGAGGAGTAATTGGTCAATCAGATCTTCAACCTCAAGGCTTCTGATGGCTGATTGAAGGTGTGATTTCTGTTCTGCCCATCAAAGCTGGAGGGTCACTCCTGCTGAGAAAGGCCACTAAGAATTGTATCCTAGGTCTCAAAGCTCTGGTGGTACAAAGCTAGCAGTGAACTCCAATTGTAATACATGTTCTACATCATGGCTATCTCATCATGGTGCAGCTAAAACATCACCCTTGGCTTTGGATATATTTAGCTTGACAGGATACAAATTCTAAACAGTTGTGCAGGACTGAAGTGAAATTACTAAAAGCTTGTGTGGCAACCTTACCTCGCAATGTCAATCTCTTCAAGCCCTGCAGTTGCGCCTGCCTGCCTGCTGCATTGCAGGTGCTGAGTGTGACACTTGAGCTTTGGGCTCGGCTAGTAAGAGAGAGGAACGAGGGCCTTGACAGGAAGTGACAGCCAGAGATGTCACCTTCTTGGATGGCAAAGTAGTACCTGGTTCCCTCTCTGTTGTGCTGCTACACAAAAGAGGGAACCTGTCTTTTTTCTTACTTTCTTTCTTCTTCTTCTTTTTTTTAACAGTATAAACTGCAGGACCTTGATCACATATTGCAATGGATAGATTAATGACTGTGTCTGCCCAATATCCAGGCTCCTGTATATCTGCAAAGGTGCACTTTGTGTTCATGAAATTAGCAAATAACAGGTATAAAGTATGAGGGTTTTGTGCATTGTGGAGAAAACTTTTCTCTCTTTGCTTCCTTTTTGTGTCAGTTACAGTGTTGGGGCTAAATGGGAACTGAAGTCTTGGACAGATTGTGTTTATACCCTAAGCAGTGCCCTGGGAGATGCATGTCATGGTACAAATGCTTTGTTCTGGCTTGGTGTGTGGCACAGTTATATCACTAACACTTGACGCTGGGGAACTCGGTACAGAAAGTGTATTAGCTTATGCCTGCCTGAAAATGGCATAAAGATGGGAGAGTTGCTAAAAAACACCTTAGGGCCTTTGCTCCCTCTTTTTCTGTGTCCCATGGCAGTGTCGGAAATAGAAAGAGGGCGCGAAGAGAAAGTGTGGAAAGGAAAGCAGGCAGGGAAAGGAAAGAGGAGGAGGAGGAGGGCGGTGGGTTTGTCTTAGCTTTCATGCACTGGGCAAGCAGATTTAGACTCCAAGTGTCAAATAGAAAAACAGCCATTGTGGTCGGGTCCTACTTGCCCCCCCCCACAAGTAGACTTTACAGTCAATAGAGCTAGTCCACTTGTCACTGAGGGACAATGCGCCCCTTTGCCTTCCTTTCAGGCCTGCCGGGTCCAAGCAGCCAGACAGTTTTCTGAATAACCCAGTGATTCTTGCCCCCTTTTCTCTGCCTCTCTTTCTCTTGACGGAACACACCAACAGGGCTTGGAAAATGGCTTCACTGTTGGGCTAGAGTGTAAGGCCAGACCCTGTTATTTTCTACAACACTGGCATTCCCTCCACCCCCTTATGCTCACATAGAAATTAATGTATCTTGGGCAGTTGCAAAAGTCAATGGGCCTCCTCAGACAAAGGAGATTAAGTTTGGCAACTTAGCAGCAACAGGTGTACTTTGACTGAGCTCAGACCACACGGGGTGTGACTGCTGTTGTTTTACCCATTACGCTGTTTGTCTCCCTGTTGGATGTAAAGATGATTTATGCATTATTTCTGTGTGGGTTCTCAGTCATCTGGGTCGTAGTAGTCTCTGGAGCTTGAAAAAAGGTGACTGGACCTCTTTTTCTGCATTGTGTCGTTAGACGACAAGAGTGCCTCAGACCTTGTCGACTTAGAAGTTTTAGTCAAGTGTGCCTGCGGCCTAGCTGTCCAGCACTGGCCTCCTGTCATTTTCACTGCATTTGAAAAAAAAAAGAGCTTAGTTTTGCCACATTTCTCCCATGCCAAGTTTTCTCCAAAGGGATTCTGCAGATATCTTCAGATCTCAAGCAGTACTCACCCAAGGGAGCAAGTTAAGGGTAAACAATACGGGCACACAGAGAAGAAACAAGTATCACAGGGAGTGCAGCACTACACAGAAGCATGAATACATTTTCACATTTAGAACTGAGACAGTGATGTGTTAGGAGGGGAACTATCTTTTAAAGACAATGAAGCCTTTTTTGTACATACCTTCAGTATTTTCAACCACAATAAATCAAGTCATTCAGCAGCAGTGCAAATAGAGACACTTTCAGAGCCAGAGCAAAACAGTGCATGCATTTGTTTGTTTCAGTCATTAATAAAGCTTTTACCGAGAGCCTCGGCCCTCAGAAAAGCCCATTCTGGTGAAATGACTTGGCAAAGCATCCGATGGAGGGTCTGTTCAGACTGAAGCCGCTCCCGCTCCCATTGTCTAGCTCTCTCTCACACACCTACGAGCCCAGAGTAAGCACACAATTTCATTGTTGCGTGAGCTGTTAATATCAGAGGCTTCACAATAGAGCCCATTCGCCATATTTGCATAAGGCACTTTTCCAACAAGGACCCAGAGAGGGCTTGAAAGCTGGCCCACTCTAGTGCCAATGGCAAAAAAATGTCAAGTGCCAATTAGGAGAGGTTTGCCACCATTCAGCAATACCCCACCCCTTGTAGTCCTTCCCCTCCCTGCTTACACACACCCCAACTCTCTCACACTCCAAGTCACCCCTGGTTTTACCACCTTATTCCAATTTCAGACGTGGCCTTCCCCTACTGACACCCGGAGACAAAAGCTGGCTCCCTCCTCTCTCCTCTCTCCTCTAATGGAGGATCCTTTCTGCTCGGCTCAGAGTATTAGTAAAATCAGACAGCATGGTCCGTTCACCGATTAGTCAGCTTTCTTTGTTGATTACTTTGAATAGGGTTCAAGAACTATGCAAGATACAGAGTCCACCTGCCTGGGAATATTGAACTTAGCAAGCTGGCTGCATTGTGCTACTTTTGTTTTAGACTCACAGGTTTGCATGTGCAGGTGTGGGTAATTGAGGGAAGGATCGTGGCAAAGACTGACGCTGATTTAAACAATTAACAATTCCCTCTTTCATCTCACATCCACAGTGGTTGTTCTGTTAGTGCTAATAACATTTAGCCACCTAATGGCTCGCTCTAAGCTAGTTGTGCTTATTATTTTTGCACTGAAGTACATACAAATATAGAGAAAGGTAGAAAGGTTGCAGAGACACCATTTAAATTTAGAGTGCAGACGTGCAGTCAGCCTTTAAGGTTTAAAGAAAAGTGGATTTACCAAAAGCTACATCAAATCCAAGTTAGCTAAACTGGTGAGAATCTACAGTGCTGTGCAACCATTTATAATTCTACTGATGCTGAAAAGGCTGCATTGTTTCCAGCATTGCTTAACTGCAGGTGTCAGATGCAGAGTATGTGGTGGAAGGAATTTAGAACATCAAGTGTGTTCTTGAATTTAAGTAACATAATGTTTATGCAGGCAAAGCTTTTGACATCAAATACCTAAAAAAAATAAAAAATAAATAAATAAAAAAAACTTGCACCCTGTAAAATGACAAGGATGCAGTAAATTGAATGAAAAAATTAGGTCATAGACACAATAAAAGAAGGTAATCGTGTTTGCCCAATTGGTCTGCCGTTGTTTTCAGCAGAGCGTTTACCTAACTTACCGCCTCCTGCCACTCAAAAGGATTTTTCTCTTGTCGCTTTTTCTCTTTCTTTCTTTTATTCAATCTCTGTGTCGAGTTTTTTTTTTTCTTTCCCACCCTTGATTCTCAGATGGTTGGATCTGATTTGCATGCATTTGCATAATGAAAGTCATTTGCATGCTCAGGGGCAGACTGTACCATGAGAACAGACATGAAAAGGTGTGTGTGTGTGTGTGTGCGTGCGTTTGTGTATGTGCATGCCTGTGTGTATGCACACGTTCATGTGTATGTATGGCTTGGTTTGTATATTTCTGTGAACTGTACATGTGTGCTTTTGTGGATAAGCTACATAGTTTAAATTTCCAGTCTTACTCTCTGATTTCTCCATCTATGTTTTCTGTGCAGGCTACTACATTACTGAAGGAAAGCTGGCAAAAGAAGACTGAAAAATAGAGAAGAAGGAGGAGGGGATGTTGTTGATTCTGCCCTCCCTCTCTCCTCGCCCTCCACTGCATTGCCTCTTCCCTCCTCCTCTTCCCTTCCTCCTCCACTCCATCCTCAGCAGACTGCCCCTTTTTCCTGTACAGCGAAACGCAGCCCGCGCCACCATCTTAGAGCAACGCTGGCATGAAATGGAAGTGGGAAGACCAGTCAGTGCAGGTAACACACCAAACCCACTGCGCCCGCCATGCTTCATTTTTCTCCTGGCACCTCCCTGACTCTCCATCATATCTCAGTACCTCCATCTCTCCGTGCCCTCGCTCTTTCTCCAGCGTGATGCAGCCTCCGTTTTAATTGTCTCTGATATGTTTGTTAATTACACGACTCACGAGATGCGCTTGATGGGAAGGAGGGGAGGGTTGATGTGGGTGGAGCGTGTTTTGTATGTGCGTTCACATTAAATCACTCCGCTCTCAATGCCTCTCTCAGGAGGCTTCAGTGGGCATCTGTCCTCGAAGCGCCAGTTTTTCTTTCCCGTTTGGGAATTCTCATGCCATCCTCACATGCCTGCCCCGACATGGCGGCGCCTGCCATTTTGGAGCTATGATGCAAGCCGTGCCTTCTGGACAATACAGAGGCACAACTGATAACTCCATAAGTTCAGCAGCTTTTTTTTTTTTGTGTGTCACCGAGCTAAAACACTGTGGTAGAGTATTATTTAATGCTTTCACAGTCAGCCGTGAAAGAGGGATGGCTTTTAAAATAATCCTAAAAATCTCTCTTCAACTCTTTAAACGAGGTCAAAAGAAATGTCAAGGTGGGCACATGTGCCGAGTGGAAGCGATGATATCGTTCACATTCTTTGACAGCTACACCGCAGCACACAACAAACCCCAAAACAAAGCAGAACTGAAGCAGAGAAAGGTGGAGGGAAATAATACAGACACGATGGTGAAGATGTGAGAGCTTGATAGGCAGACTCAGCACTGAAAAGTCTCTCTTCAAGCGAGCGGTGGGTATTGGAGGGCAGACGGTGTTCAGACAAGTTGTGTATTGTTCTCCCTGCGTGAGCTTGTTGTAGTGCAGCATTTTTTTTTCAACCGGGGAGCTCCTAACGTTGAAAACTGCTTAAACCAAAACACCAATTAGTGCTAGCTGGGCTTGATTAAGTAAAGCGGCTGGTAAACAATGCTTACTATTGTCATCTTAACACAGAGACCTCCCTTTGTTTGTGCCTGTGGTGTTCAGGTCAGACAGATAGTACTAATGCTAACTTACATGCCTGGGGCTAACAGGGCCCCCGGGTCAAGGTAAAAGAAGAGAAGAAGACTTGGTAAAGAGAGGAAATGTCTTGTCATCAAATGTGTTTTCTTTTTAATCAGTTGACCAAAGTTTGAAAAAAGTGTTTCATTTGACATTTTTTTCTTTAATTTCTATCATTGATTTTCTACGTTTAGACGGAATACACCATTAGCGATGCCAGTTCTCAAATTAGGTCATACTAAGCTTACTTCATTTAAATATTTGATGATGCCGCCTTAAGCGAAAGAGTTGCTTGGCTTTCCTGAGAAGTCTTGTGGTAACTGTGTCAAGCGCAAAGTGCACTAATCACTGCCAGGCCTCTATAAACAGGTGGTAGATTGAGCAAAGGGGGCCAAGGCCATTCTCAATTTACTGTGTAAATTATGCAGAGCCCAAAACAATGCAAACAGTAGACAGTGGAGTGGCTGGCGTTGGCTAATGAGATGATGAGAAGCCTGGGAGGGCCGTGAGCTGATAGAGGAGAGGGGGTGGGCATGGCTTGTGTCTGGATCTGTGTATTCATGTGTGCGTCTTTGTGCGAGTGTGTGTGAGGGTCTGGAGGAGCTTTGGCAGGGGAGCAGACACTGTCCCGCCTGCACAAACCCCACCATCAGCACCCCTCCTGCCCAGACTGAGTGCTACAGGGGGAGGGGAGGGTTAGCAGGCAGCTGGGGCACCCTGCCCCCATTGCTCCTGCAAGAGCACCAGGCTTGGGAACCTCGGTGGCAGGGGTCCCCCCCAACACTGGCACGTAGGGGCCCCCCAAAAGTCTGGCCGCAAACCCCCATCTCCACCATTCCCCCCCTGTCTCTTGTCTCCCCAACCATCTCCACCCCTCCTACCCTAATGTAAGGCTGGGGGCCTGGGAAGGACTTGAAGTTCACGGCCAGACCTCCTATTGAGCTGACAGCCTGACTGTTTGCTCAATTCGGCTCCCTATTCAGGGCCATACTGGGAGTGGGGGGGGGGGGTGCTGAAAAAAGGATGGAGGATGCAGGAGGGTGTTGCTAGAAGGGACACTGTAGCACTGCAATAGCTATTCATTCAGCAAGGGGAGACAAGTAAAGAGCGAGGGAGAGAGAGTGAAGATGGAGGAAGGGGGGTTCAAGTCGGGATGCATAAATAAAAAGTGAGGAATCCAGGCTCAAAGTTTGCTTTGAGCAGTGTGCGCCTCTCTCACACTCTTTTAGACTCTTAATTACCGGCGCCTTCCACTTTTCTCTCTCCCTTTTCTCTAACTACACCCCCCTCCTCATCGCCATCGCACACACCCTCCTGAACACACACACAAAATGGCAATGGCAATCATTCTCATCATCCTCTCTATCCCCTGGTTTTATTAGGCCACATGCTGGGGCTGTAAATTTACCATTAACAAGCTTATTCACTGTAGTCCTCTCAACAAAACAAGACCATGATGCCAATAACTCAAAGCGACACCAATACCCAAAACTGCCTTTTATGTCACCAACCTCTGCTGTTAGCCACTCCCCACAGCCCCCACTCTTTCCTCCCTGGCAGCGAGCACCCTCTCTGAACAGCACCATAATGCTGAATGCCAGGGCTAACGTGGTGCTCGTTAATAGCTCAAGCAATGGCAATTAGCGCCGTGGTTGTTGATTTCTGCTGCTAAGCTAGATGGCCGCATTATTGGTTCATTCTGAACTTGGTGACCTGCTATAATATTTTAAGTTGCTTGTCTGAGCTGCTTGAAAATGTAACAGAAAAGGGGGTTTGATGGTCTTCTGAAGTCCAACTTAGCCTAGCTTAGGGTGTGTCACATGCTTCCTCTTTGTATTAGCAGCTTGTAGCGTACCAGGCTCCTGTTAAGGCCTTTCAACTTCAGTCTCAATCCCCTCAGCTGGTACATGAAGCTGTACTTAACTCAGCCAGATTTAGGACACGCAAGAAAAAAAAAACCCTAATAAGTCTTTTTTCATGCTTAAAGAGCAATGAGGACAAGCCTTCTTTTGATACATAAATTGGACTTCACAGGCCATTGTCTCAAATAATTGTTTTGACATTCACATGATTGGCCTCAAGGTGTGTTTTGACTCAGTCTGAAGAATGAAAGCTGTATCCTTATGTCATTTTTCTTTTTTCCCCCCAGATAAATGTGGTCGGTGCAGGGGGATCCAGAATAGACAGAAGACACAATGGGAGGACAGAGGGACTCCTCCTTCATCTGCTGCCTTTCAGCTGGAGTAAACACAGAGGACCGCGATGCTGTCTGCGCACGAGCCAGCAGCGATTCCTGCCATGACTGTGGAACACTGTGTACACCTCTTTGATGCATTTGATGCATTACTCAAACCAACACTCAGCCTGGACTGCTTGTGAATGACTTTTGATGTTTTAGCTTCGCAAACATCATCATGAACTGTGACCATGGGAACCTGTGGGATTGAATGGAACATAAGCAGCCCGAGGGTTGGAGGAATTGGTCCATAATTGTGACTCTTTTTTTATTTTGTAGATGTGGCTCTGAATTGTGTAATTATTATCACATATTTTGTTGTAAAAAAAAAATATTGCTTAGACATGAAGGTATATAATCTTTTTTCAGCTAACATAGGCTCCACTTATTGTAAGGTATATTTGATGATTTGTAGCCCATATTTTGTTCATTTTCTCTTTTGTTATAGTTGCTAGGACTCAAAAGACATGTGAATGTGAGACCCACGGCAGCAGTGAATAATACTGCACTGCGATTGGACAGCTCCGTGTGTCAGCTGACACAATGGCGAAGGAGTGAGCTGTCGTCTTTATACTCTATGCAACTGTTCTCTTTTTTTTTCTTCCTGCTTTTGTTTAGGACAGAGACCCTTTCATACTTATTCTGGATTTTTTTTTTTGAGCCACAAGTTTACAGAAATACCTTCAGACATCATCAAGAGAAATGGTTTATGAGGTGCCTGCATTCCAGTTATTAATACACTGAAACAGAAATTACAGCCAGAGTGTGTGTGAGTGTGTGACAGATGACAGGATGCAGCAGCTTCATCAGTGGATGGATTGAATCTCATATTTGCAGCCTTCGACTGTGCAGCCATGAGCCAGAGTCTGAGTAAATGTGGACTCAAGCATTTAATATTCCTGATGGTTGGAGTGTGTTTGATCAGCAGGAAGTAGCTCATGGCTGCGTGTATACAGAACATGCCACGCTATTAAAACCTGCTCCCTATAGCGATCTTTGAGACATAGCAGTTTGGCTCATAATAGTTACCTGGTTTAGTGTAATGATACATCTTTGGGTGAGACATGACAAATACACTGGCTTCAAACACTGCCTTAATTTCCTGTTCTTGGCATTAACACACACACACAGACACACACGCGCACACATATGCACCCAAATGCAATAAGGCAAGTACTATCAGAGCCTAATTCATTCTATATTAATTTTCGGGAAGTGGCAAATTTTTTATTACGATTGATAATCTATGCAAATCTTTTAAATATTACTTTAGACAATCTATGTCTATGCAGCGCTTTTGCAATTGATTCAAGGGAGACTATCTTGGCCTAATTTAGAAAATGTATTCTTTTGATAATCATGCACATCCCACTGCTCAAGACAATTACTTATCTGCCTGGATAAGCTTGAAATTATGTTTTTAATCTCTAGCAAAAAAAAAAAAAAGAAAAGAAAAAGTCACTCTTCTGAAATCAGTCCAGAGGCTTGAAAACCATGAATTGTGGTCTAAAATAATTAAATCAGTTGCACTAAATCTCCCCTTTCCTTAAACGTAGATCAAACATACCTATTCAGCTTCGTCTCAAACAGCTTACTGTTTATATAAGCAGCGACGTTTGTATTATGCAATCTCTGTGAATGAGTGTTCACCACATGTGCCTTGTATGGAAAACTGTTGGAATAGTAATAAAGGTTTACATTGAAAACAATGAAAATCTTGTTGTGCATGCTTTGGGTCAGTTGCGATTGCATATCGCCGGCTGGCGGGATCATCTGACGATATATGGAAAGGTACATTCAGCAGCCACATATACTGCTGAGGCGTCCTTGAGCTGTCGCCGAGCCTGGTCAGTGTTCTCTAAAGCAGCAGTGATGTAACTGGGTGAAATACATAAATGTAAATGTAAATAAGTGTCCTTAAAAAGCAAGACAGAAGAAATTGTAGCTTTCTAAAATAAATAAATAAGTAAATGAAAACAAAAAAACCCTAAATGTACCCCATAGCTGGCGGCTTTTCCTTAATGATTTTGCTTTCTGCTTTAGTCACATCTGCAGAGAAATCAACTGCAATTCAGCTCCAGCACATCGCCACTGCCAAATGAAAAGATTATCACAATTCCCCCCCGAGATCAAACAATTTCCCAAACACCATCGGGGATGTGGGTGTTTCAGACGCAACCTACATTGGAGGAAAACAGTCGAGCCCCGTCCTCTTTTAGTGTAAAATTAATCAGGACAAAGATGCTCTCTCTAGTAACCGGTACACATTTTAACCTTGGCGTTTGTTGTGTAGACGAACAGCAAGCCAATGTGCGCTGACACACACGTCATTAACCTGCTGTTATTCCAAGTTTGGGGAAAACAAAGAACCCAGTAGCACCCTCGCCCTGGATTGTGATCATCTGTGTGCGGCGTCGATGCTTTGCAAGCCGCTGTGTGCTGTACAAAACACTTCCCCTCCGTGATTTGCTGTCTGACACCACATATGGCGAATGCGCCCACACCGACATATGGGCCCCTCACAATTCATTAGCATTGTCATGCAAAAAAGGCTAATCCCACTGTAAAACAAATGAAATGTAACCCTTTACAGTACAGGTTGATTTGGCAGCCCTTTTCATTCATTCCCTCTCTTTTATGAAGTCTCGTGTAATTCAATGAAAGAGGTTTGTAGCACAACTCTGACGCACCCCCCACGGGTGTCTGCATTCTCGGTTTGTAGCAGCAGAGGCTTTACGAGCCGCTCTCCTCTTGTTTACAGCTGCGCTGCACGTTCAAATGAGCCATAGTACACATAAACAGCAGCTCCATGCAAATATTACAATGCCCTTATTAACCGGGGCAGACTGCAATTACATTATGTCCCAGGCGTTAACATCCAGAGAGCTAGCGTGGTCCTCTGTGACAACTCCACTCGCCCTCTGTGTTTCTTGGCTGCGTTATGGCCCTCATAATCTGATTCACAGTTTTTGTCACTCTGCCAAGAGGCAAGCTGCATTAGCCAAGCACTATAGGCTTTAATGAACTGAGTGTCAATGTTAAGCATACTAGAGCGAGCCGGAGTGACGGCGTACAACCCGCCTGTCATTTGCAGCCATGTTGGATCAAGTTCTAGCCGCTCAGAATTAAAGGTTTGTCAGGCCTCTGAGTAAAAAAAGAAAACCTTGACCCTGCGTTTGGCTTTGTGCAGTTGGCATCCTAAATGACACTAAGTCCTGTGTTTAGGGAGCTGTGTTTATAGCGATGGGGTGTGGCTTCTTTTTGACATAAAGCACAAAATGGCTGCTCACAACGACCAATCATGAGACTGAGGCAATTGATTCCAAGATGGCGTCGCAGTGACATTAACGTCACTTGGAGCAGATTTTTTAAAAAAAAATGCAAAGGCAGCAATTCCAGACAACAACTTGATGGACAAGAGCACAAGGGCCTGGTGGCGGGAGGGGGTCCAAAGTGGGAAATGGCGGGTTTTGGTGCACGTCCAAGGCCTCGGAACTCGTGTGATGATCCTTTCACAAGTTCCTCAGAATCGCATTGGTATGCAGGAATGTAGCCCTAGGAGGCCATTCTGTGTGATTTTGGGGGGAAACATGTTTGCAACTGGTAGCAAGGACAGAGGATATGTGTGTCTTTGGATCCAGTCGTGGCTAGTGCCAAAAACAAAAAAAAAAAAATGGGCATCTGTCCAGATCTGTCCACCTTTGTGAGCTGCTGCGCAGTGTGGCCGCCTGCTTATTCTGTTCATTCTGTTCAGTGAGCAAAGACAAAATGGCTTCAGATGCTTTGAAGGGTATGTTGTCCTGTGTAACATTTCATTTAATGAATAAAAAGATGTGCGTG
>JAVDPK010000333.1:256068-289915 GCA_034780415.1 Cichlasoma orientale
TTTTTCTTGCCATCATTGTTGAACAGTATGGAGTTGATTAAAGCATAATTAATCATTAGCATAATTAAAATTGAAATGTAAGCTTCTATTTTGGGTTCATATATGTGAACATCCGACTCCAGACGAGTCTGTGCCTCACCCGTCACAAACCTCACCGCACGTCACTGAGTTTTACAGCGTGGTTAAGATTCCTTTTTCCCTGTTCAGAGTTACAGTATAAAAAAAATCAACATGAGATTAAGTGGTCAAAAAATCGCCTTGGTTACTCTGGTTGGAGGGACAGCTGTGATACTAAGAGAATGGAAAAAATAAAATAAAATAAGAGATCATCAAACTGTCGCATGATCAAATGTGGATATACTGGAAAAGTGGCCTGTCTGGAAATGCTGTTTCCTGACATACTGAGTAAGCGTGTACTACATGTGAATGAACCTTATTTATATAGTTTTACTGACCATTCAAAGCACTTTAAACTGAAACACACATTCACTCATTAGTAAAACAGTTTCTGATTTACATAGAGTACTTTTCCTATCACACATAAACTCACACAACAATCAATGCATCAATTGAGCCCATCATCATCCCCGGGGTCTGCACCCTGACTCACCAGGTTACAGCATTTTCACTGTGTACTATTGTAAAGGAGTGTGTTTCAGCCCAACCCAATTATCTAAATCAAACCAAGCTGTTTATAGTCCATAAACCTGACCACACAGTTTTCGGTGCCTAAAACTAACTGCATAGTTTATAGTGCTTAAATCTAAACAGTGAGTAAAAGCAGAAGTAAAAAGCAAGTGTAAAAAATTGGGAAGGGGGGGGGGGGTTAGCAAGTGGGAAAAGAAACACAAAAAAGAGGAAAAACATGAAGCTCATGATGGGACATAGACATAGTGACATAACATAAAATGGAATGTACTTTAATGTTTAGGAAATGTCTGCGTTACAGCGGCTGCAATATGAAAAGACAACCTTGCTCAAGAAAATAAATTCAATAACACCAAAAATAGCAAACATAAAAAAAATGAAATGAGAAGAAATTATGAAGAGCTCAATATATCAAATCTGAGGATAAGCTAAGTAAAATAGAACAAGGAGCTTAATAAGTAAAAGTAAGTAGTGCAGAGGTGGACTATTTATTATCCATGGTCATTCGCTATAGCCACAATCATTTGGATGAGCTCTGCATCAGCTGATGGAGGAATCCGGATGGTGTATTGATTTGAACTAGAGTCAAACTGAAACAGCAATGACATCCATTTTTGTCAATTCCCTTGACAAAAATGGATGTAGTCTGCCTAAAAGGCTGTGAAACCAAGTACAGTCACACTATGGTGTGGCTCCATGAATTGCTGTGTTCCCGCTGGTCTTCATCAGCTCAGGTTGCTCAGGAACATGTTGGCAGATTGGGGGGGTTCAGTCTCCTGTCCAAAGGCACTCCTCAGAAGCTGAGGATCAAACCACCAAATTTCCCACTGGTGGAATGACCCTCTCTCCCTTATGAACAACATTAATCTCAAATATATATATATGTATGTATGCATGATTGTTTCTTGACAACAGTGAGAAATGTTGGCTTTAACCCACGAAACATAACCTTGGAGTTCAGTTATGCAGCGTTGTCTCAAGCATCGCGAGCTGCTCTGCATGAAGGGATGCGCTAAAAGCTCAAAACACAAGACCATCACCAAAACGCGAGGTCAAGTCTTCAAGGTTACTTGAACTATTTTAAGCCATTACTGTGCTTCTCTCCTTCATTTGGCACACACATAAAGGTCTTAAGTGACATTTCACTCCGGGAGTCATGGCAACCATTTTACTCTAAACCCCACCATTACCACCTGAACATATCGGGGATGAGATACAGGAAAGAAAAGGCACCTGGGAGTGTGGTCTGTGTCTATTGTTCTTCCATGAAATATCACCAAAATCACAGGAACAGGTCAAGGCTGTCACAAATTTGGCTCCTGTGAACCTAACCCCCCCACCCCAGATTAGAGCTTTTGGGGGCAGGAAGAGGAAAGGAGGAAAGTTGCAGCTCGTCACTTGACCTCTACATGTGGGTCTGACTGTCCCCCTGGGAAAAGAAGAAGGTGGAGGACAGAGGCTTTTGATGGCCTCCTACAGCCAGCTCTAGCCTTGCTGAGGACAATGAGCAATCAGGGCTAAGTGTTGATGATTAGGGAGATACTCAGAGCACACCTGGCCTCCAATGAATCTACTGAACTTCCAAACAACAGGCTGAAGCAACCCTTAAAGAACTATGTCATCCTGTGCTTGATAAATCTGAAAAGAAAACCTTTTCTTTTCGTTTTCCACTTCTAGTTGCTAGTTTTAGACCCAGAAAAAGAACTTTGATTTTTTTCTTAAGAGTGGATACATCTAAAACTTGTTGTGCTTGCATTATAATGTGTGAGGCAAAGCATTTAGAGAGCAATTATGTAAACTTGAACTCGATAAAGTGAGTGGATGTATTCGCTATCGACCTCAAAGAAAGGATTTTCTTTCTTTCTCCTAACATCAGAAGAGTCTTCAGCTTTAAAACAGGGATTTGACAAAGATCTTAAAGAAGCAGTGCTGAAATCACGGCTCACAAGCATAACCAATAGGTGAAGAAGAAGCAACAGAATTATTAAATTTAACCAGATGGAATAAACCCGTCTATCTAAACTATGTGTGTAGTATTCTTGTGAAATGGTGGCTGTAATACAAATTGAATTTAGAAAGAAAAAAGAAAGAAGAAAATGAAATTTATTCATTCAAGTCAAGTGTAACCATAGATGGGAGCTTCGTGGATGGGTGTGTAAAACGTCTCACTGGTAAAAGTAAGACACACAACAGATTCTAAAACACGTACTTATTATATTCAGGTGCTCGGTCAGGACCTCTCGCATGTGTCATATTCTATAGAACTGGGTATGCTTTCAACATCACTGTTCAGTGTGAAGGGTAGCATTACCAGATGACCAGAGGGGGCGATATACAAACCAACAAAAGTCCACATTAGTGGATAAGTGGGCCTGCAGTGGCATAAACCACAGGATCCCAAAGACATGGCATCATTTGCATGACATGTAGAACTGCTGGTTATGGATTTCTATTGTACTTCTTTTGCTTACTTTTCATTTCTCACTACCAAATCTGCTTATTGAGGTTTGAAAAAGATCATATTTGTTTGTTTTACAGCTTTGATTGATTGATTGATTGATTGATTGATTGATTGATTGATTGATTGATTGATTGATTGATTGATTGATTGATTGATGGCAAACATGTAAATATAAATTAAATAAAACAAAACACCGACCATTGCTTTAACCACATATTCAAATGCTTCCCACTGGCAACAAGCTTCTTCATTTTCTTTGTTACCAATATAACACATTCTATAATAACAACAACACTAGCAGAGAGCCTCCAAAGGATTAGTGCAGTCAAATATGCCTCCAGGGGGTTTTGACCAGGTGTCACAGAGTAACAAGTTGAGAATTCACCCTCCATCCTTAAACTTCACGTGACCAGATAATGTTTAGCTGTTAGATCTTTCTCACTTTTAAATTGAGGGTTTCACACTCTTCAGTCTGCTTGTGTGAATACATATTATTGTTTTAAAAGTAATTTAAGGTTCAGTTAGCTTATTGTTGCCTAGTTTTCAGTGCACATGTGTCCCTCAGTTCTTATTGGTCAGCCCTCGTGTGAGCTCACTAACTTAAGATATTTGATTGGAATAATAGACTCTTTGATTTTAGTTGGAGGTGATATTTTGGGCTGAAGTAGCTGATTTATCCTATAAATCTGAACCTTTCATTTCTTTCTTATTTTCTTTCTTTTTTTTTTTTAAATAATCAGCATATTTTTAAAATGTATTCTCACCAGTGTGAAAGACTCTGAAACAACATCGAGACCATTATGGAATATTAACATTTTCCATTGAAATTCAGACTAATGAAATTCTTTCATGGTTAGCAGCTCTTTAAAGCTACATGACCCTATGACACTCATATGTATTCAATAGCTGGGAAATGGATGTCTAGAATAAATTACTGCATTTAAATGAAGAAATAATGTCAAAAGACTGTTGTAAATGGACAGTTAAGATGCGTTATAAAATCTGCCATAAAGATGTAGCGTTGACAGTTCAGTGAAGGATGTCTGATTGTGGAGTCAGGATAAGTTAAATAAGTAATGTACAATACAAATTGATTTACTGTGGCAAAAAAAATGAAATAAAATAAAATAAAATAAAATAAAATAAAATAAAATAAAATAAAATAAAATAAAATAAAGGAACCTATGCAACACAGTCAGTGCTGAAGTTCTGTGTCCTACAAAAATCCATAGTTGATGAAATATTAGTCTTTACTGTTGTAAACGGACTCACCACTTTGTCTGGATGATAATTAGGTCTTGAATTAAAAAAAGCCATATTTCAACACTGCGACAAAAATGTTAAAACAACATCATTGCAATCAAAACTGCTTTGGTGTTGAAAGCAGCCGTGGAGATTACCATATGGTAACAGTAGCATGTACAAAGACATTCCTGAGCTTTGATGCTAAAACAGAGGACGCCATTGATGCTGCTGTGAATGTGATGCACTCATAATATGCTGCATATGTTTCTCATCGCAGGATTAAGCCTACAAAACTAGACACACACATACACACACACACACACACAGATATACACATGCAACAGCCTTGCAACTCAGGGTTTCCCTAATCATGTTCCTTCCATGGGTCTCCCACTCTTCATTAAAACTCAGACAAAAAAAAGGGGGTGCAGACAGGAGCAGGGTGGCAAAGAAAGGCTGCTGAGACGGAGTCCTCCAGTCTGTCTGGTTAAGAGTGTGGGAGCGTGTGTGACGGTGTGTTTTTGGAGAGAGGGGGGTGTATGGGAATTGACTTTGGCATTAAACAACTTGATTGAAAGACACCCACCCACTCTTCTTTCCCGGCGCGAGGACCGGAGGGGCTGTCAAGCACCGAGGGACCCGCCACTACCACGGCAGCAATTTGCTGTCTGGGAGGCACAAAGGCGAGGTCAGAGGTCAAATAAGTGCAGTGAGACGGAGGTGCTTTCTCATGATAATGCACTCACAAACAACTCTGCATCATTCCAGGGCTGTTAGAGAAGAACGAGGGGATGGTGGGATTCTCCAATATTATGCTGGCCTGATTATAAATGACACCTTTGAGGAATCCACGAAACAACAACGTGGCAGTTCTACACCGAATTAAGCGAATGGGAAATTCTTATGTAACGCTTTTCTACCCTACATGAGCTTCATACAGCATGTCTCATTCACACAGACGCATATTCATACAAGTTATTCCCTTAAATTTGGTTTATTTAATTTATTCAGGTGAGAATAACCATACCAGCAGTCATATCTAATAATCAGCACTTTCAAATAACCCCAAATAGAAATGCTTTATGGGGTCGATGTAGATTTACTGACATGTTTTTAACATTAATTTCTCTCTGGAAAGATTGTATGGTAAAAGAGGAAATATGTGTTTTTATTGAAGTTATGTGGATCACAGTTATAAGGACTAAATGTCAGCATAACTCAATCTAAGACTCAAGCAGTTTGAACAACTGGAAACTCTTCCTCAAACCTTTGTAGGAACTTTACCTACATTTCACCTACAGGCTTCTGGTTCAGCTTTCTTCCTCCTGGATGTTCCCTCAAGCTTGACTTTGCAGTGGCCATGGAACTACCATTAAATTAAATTTGGAATTATAATCTTTTTTTTTTCTATTAAGTCTACTCATACAAAAGTCTTAAGTAGTATTAGTGGCTTAATTTTTTAATGAGTCTCAAAATTGAGTAGACTGATATTTGTAACCCAAAGTGAAAAATGCAGTGTTTTAGAAACTATGTTTTCACTGAAGACGTCGTAATAATCAAGTCAGATTTTGTCCAGAGTTATTTTTTCATAAATGAAGAACACAATTGGAGACATTCTGTTTCGGATGCTGCCGAGTTAGAGCACGTGAGGCAGAGCACACAACACCTACTCGCTTGGTGCTAATTCACAGGACACTTACTATTCTCACATAATCAGACATCACGCATACTTCATGCTAGCTGGAAGTTGCAGGTTAAAGTCTCAGAATTGTACTGGACTCATACAGTTGCACCATGGGATGTCTAGAAAAGTTCAGGTTCGAGTGCTCACCTGTCATTTCAGAGGTAGGATTCGCTTCACACACCTGTTTAGTTTAGGCAACAAATGCACTTTTGTTGAAATACGAAAAAGTTTTTGATTAAACGTAAATAAAACATTTTTTTTCCTTCTATTAGACTCGAGCACAATCTCTCACTAAAACAACCCAAGTGTTCCCAGTGCATTTACATAACCATAAAAAAGGTTACATAATGGTCTAATTTAAAGTGCTTTGGCTGAAAAATATGTTTTTACTGATACATTCATCACGAATGTATTCGTAATTTGCCCTATAGGTTAATAATGTTTCCTAATTACAGTGATAGAAAACGTAATCTCATTGCAATTACATTTTCCTTAGGACATATTTGCTATTGCAATTTAGTTTTATAGAAACATAAATTGTAGGAAACAAGTTTGAAAAGGGTTAGCAGATCCTTGCTGCTCAGGAGACGTCTATCTCGCTTATGTGATGTGTTCTCTTTCCAGCATACATCAAACATTACAGTTGCACAGTAAATACATGAGGAATATCGTGATGTTTACAGCATGAAAAGCTTAAACCAAACCATTGCTTATGGCTGGCCCAGTTTGTAAAAGCAGAAATAATGTGCCAAAGAAAAACTGAAGGTTCTGAATTTAGCTCCTGGGCCTAAAATACAAAAATGCCTACAAGTGGTCCTAAATAAACACAAAGATGCAGGAAAGTCAAGGAGTTGGTTCACCTCACCCCTGCACTCTTTCACACACAGAGAGACCTCCACCCTTTTGTTGTTGGCTGGCTGCCTCTCAGGAGGTGGCTGTGGGATTGGGCCTGACTACAGCACCTCCTTCCACCTTCTTCTGAGAGACAGCGGGGCCCCTCCACAAGCAGTATTTGCAGTGCTGACTGCCTTGTTGTCTGGGTGGAGAGGCTGTTCAGATGGAGGGGAGGAGGGACCTCAGGCCTCATTACAGGGATGTTCATTAAAGCTGTCTGGGATGTCAGCAGAGACTGAAAGTATACTCTCTGAATACGTACTGTGTGTCCAGGCGTGCTTATTCTAGCAGAGGATTGAAGACATCATGGAAATCAGCCCAAACTGACCAGAAAAGTGACAATATTGGTTAACTGTTTGATGCGGGTTTAAACAAACAGTGTTTATGTAGGCGACCTCTTGTGACTGTGTGAATAAGATTATCTGAAAAGCGGTTTTATTGTAACGTCTAATGTAATTAAAACTTAAAGCCAAAACTATCACTGAGGTGCCAGGCTGTACAAATTCTGGGACTCAAAGTAAATGATGCACTCATTTTAAGTTGCAAAGCTGCTTTGGTCAACAAACTGTCAGGCCACCTGGGATAGTGGTGGTGAAAGGACTCCTTGTTTTAGGATTACGCTGCATGACGAACACTGACCGAAAATGTCTAATTTCTTGTTGCTCACTGTGGTGAACTTCTTGAATGCAATAGAAAGCACTTCATTTTGCCAAAACCAAGCTCTAGGGGCTGATCTGACATGTTTTGAGCTGTTGGCCATGTTTTTTTTTTTGGCTCGCATAATCTGGTTGGTGTCATGCTAACATGTCAACCATGTCAACCAGGGGAGGATCATTGAAGGAGCCTGCCGGGGCCCGAGGTTCCTGGGCCAGGGCTTTTGCTGACATTTCCTTTTGGAAATTCAATCAAAGAACTATAAAGGGGAACAAGATAACTATAACTGCCTTTTAAACAAAAATTACCACAAAGATTAGCCTGGCATTGCCATACAAATGTGCCAATGCAAATTAACTTGGAACCTTTCCCTTTAGTTTCCATTGAGACCTGTTTTCAACAAATCAAAATGCATCCGGACACAACTGGCACAACATACAACCAAACAGTGCAATGCACCATGTGATGGAGTGCTGAATGATGGAAAAATGTAAGCAGACTTCAGCAGGCTGAGATGTCAGTGACAGTACTGAAACTGCTCCAGACATACGGTTGAGAGTGAAGTGAAGCTTGACTTCCTGATTTGTTTCAAGACAACAAAAAGTACCTCTTTGAATCGGTGGCTGTTAGACTTATGTGGGAGGAGTGACATATCTGTGCCCAACAACCCATTGTCTCACAACCAGTGCATGGTGCCAGCTAGGTAAAGAACATAAAGAATTTCATCTTTTTTTTTTCTGTGTTATTAGAGTTAGCAAAACTACATTCTGCATTGTTAAAATATTGCATTTATTTCTGCCTTCATCTTAATTTCCTGAATTCACCTGCCAGTGTAACAGTGTGGGTGGGACAGCGGTTTCATTCATGAATCTTTTCGGTTGTTTTTCTTCATCGAGGCATCCAC
The DNA here is from genome assembly GCA_034780415.1 of Cichlasoma orientale. Lineage (NCBI taxonomy): Eukaryota > Metazoa > Chordata > Actinopteri > Cichliformes > Cichlidae > Cichlasoma > Cichlasoma orientale. The sequence goes on from JAVDPK010000333.1 coordinate 264,559, forward strand.
AATATCTACAGCAGTGCTGTGCACGCAGTTTTCTTAATGCTGAAACAGTAAAAGTAAGCTTTTTTTCCCCCAAAGATAATACTGATAAAAAAAACAAAACAATAAATGTAAGCATCTCAAGTTGGGTCAAAGCAGCAGTTTAGGGAGAAAAAAATTAAAAAGCCTTAATTGAATGAAAAAAATACACTATTTACAATAGCACAGAAAAAAATATATATATATATACACACACACTATTCCACACAGTGTGTTTTCAGCATTACCAAATAATAATAATAATTATAGTAAAGCATAAAGTTCACTTCTTTTGGTTTTAGCTAATATTTACCGGATTTTAATCACACACTTGAACGTTGCCTTCCATTCATATTCATATGGTGCCTGTTTAAGCGGGTGCAGGATTCATATGTTCTGAGTCTCTTGAGCCGTTTGAAAGCGTGAACTAATCCAATAACAACCAGAAACACATTCATTATGCTGATCACGACTCATCTGCAGCACCAACCTGTCACGTCACCCAATCATTAGCTAACAGGACCGAAAGTCGTACCTCTTGTGGAAAGTTCAGCTCATAGTTTCACATGTTGCGTGTTCCACCCATTCATGACTGGGACTGATTTGGTTTTGGTTATGGTTTTTCTGTGTTTATATATTTCACTATCTTCTTGGCTTTTACCTGCTGAAACACTGCAGCCCTGAAGTTTTTAGCAGACGGTTTTATTTTTATGAATTATTTCAAAATAAAGTACCCATGGTTCTTTATTTTGAAATAAGCTTTTAAGCGATGTTAAGGACCAGACATGACTCACCCGGTGTCACGACCTGAATTTCAGTCTATAGATTAGAATAAAAAGGACGCACTAACCCCCCGCCGCCGCCCACCCCACCCACACCCCCATTTTAATTTTGCTTTAATTCATTTTGACAATAATCAGATTGCTCATGTGCTGACATAATATTACAATAACCATACTTTATTATTTTTTTTTTTAAATACTACAGGTATTAAGATTTTAACTTCAGTAAACGAGAAGAACCACAAAGTTCATCATAAATCAGCAGATCTTAAAATTAAAACAAAAAATTCGTTAACTCTGTCCTCTTTTAGGTTTGGGCAGACGTTTTTATCCGACATTTTTCTGTTTATAAATGTATTCAAACTGAATATGCATCACAGATTAATTTATATACTCGTACAATCACTGATTTCACCAGTTTGTGAAATCAAAATATTCATTTGTAATGAGATTTTTTTTTTAAAAAGTCCTTTTTTTATTTTCATTTTTTTTAATTAAGAAAAATCATGACTTAAACCTCCTACTCTTGGCGACAGAAGATTCAAGCATCTCCATGTGTATTGACAGAGGTGATCTGTATGTCCAGCACAATGAGGTGATTGAATTAATCACAGAAACGCATTAAAATGTTCAAAAACGCAGAACCGGGCTTTATTTGTGAAGTTCCCCCGGACAGGAGCTCTTCTCTCCAGGCCTTTTCTTCCTCCTTGCAGGCCCCACAGTCTCACCATGTATGTCTCTCTCTCTCTCTCTCTCTCGCTCTTGCCCTGTCTGCTGAGGGGTGTCTAATCAGGAAAGACAAGCGGCTGACGGAATGACGATGCTTAATTGGCATGGAGTCGTGGGAACGCGTAAACAAACAGCTGCCATTTTCATTTTGCTTGTTTCCCCCTCGTCCCTCTTCCTCATGAATAAAAGCCGCCGCAGAGAAGAAGTGGAACAGCAACCTGGCAGCTGCAGGGAGGCTGAACTGAAGGAACGAAAAAGAGAAGAAGAGGAGGAGGCCCGGATTGGAGATTAGCTTCACTTTAATCCGCCCTCAACCTCCTCCAGTGATGGGAGGAAAAAAAAACCACCGCACAGATATACCTTCTGAACAACAGAAAATGCTCCTCTTTACATAAAAGAGAACACATCCAAGATAAGTCCTGCATGTGATTATCCCTCTCTTATAAAAGCATAGATGTGCTCTGCAAGAAGAAAAAAAAAATCATTAATAATCACAAGTTTGTCTCAAGAGTCTTGAACTGCACAATATAAATATAGTATATGTGAAGATCCTATTGTTTGTCCCTTATGGCGCTATATTCCTACAATCTTCCAGTTATAGTGGGCTGATGGGACACACAATTTAAGTTCATCCTTTTACACTGCACTTAAAAATTAAAATTGCTGAGACACCTTCAAGAACACAAGAAATTACTGCAATAAATATAAAAAAGAAGAGAAAACTCTAAATGCTTAGGCGTGTATAAAAGAAGTGTACATGAATAAAAATGGTACATTTTCTTTTAGTCACAAAAATAATGCGTCCGATACATTTTTTACATTGAATATACGTAACAGATTTTTTTGTGTGCCTGTGACTTGATCAGACACAAGACTCAACAACCACTAAAATTATATCATAACGGATTAAGATGTACACATAAATTGTACAATTGAAACAATAATTCTCTCCATATGTTAGATTTATAGTTCTACATCAAATCTTCCTTTGCTTAAGAAAGTACATATTATAGTGTCACATAAGTCTTCAAATATTACAAAGTGCTTCATTAAAAAATGATAAAATATCAAGGCAATAACAGATGCAAGCACAGTAAAATACATTTCACCAAACAGATGCGATGCAAGCCAAAAAAAGCATCACCTAAGAAAATTAAGGAATTTTAGAAATTATTTAAACACTTCACTTGAATTCAACGTTGTGATGATGACAAAGCATGGCAGCAAATTTGTGGTTTCCCTTTCACTTTCAGCCAAGCACTGTGGACATCCAGTAGACACAGAAGAGCCAACGTGAAAGACTCTGGATGGACTCAGCGGGATTTGCTGAGTCTGATTATGAAGTGAAATAGTAAATTGAATTCTGAACTCCACTGGCAGCCAAAGGAGAGAAACTCCATGTGCCTTGCAGTTGTTGCCAAGATAAATCTCATTCATTAAAGAGTCGAGTCATGACACAATCCAAATAACCAGTCAGCACAATCAGTTGAATTCAGTGGTGGACTCTTTGGCACTGGTGTTCCCTGATATCTTAATAATCTTTAAGGTTATCATTGATATTCTACGTGCTACATGTCTGTTGTTGGCAGCATGTGTTGAGAACTATTGACAGAATTTTCCAGCAATGGAATGATATACGTGGCATTAAGTTACAGTGGCAGTGTTCCTGGTGATGAAGGAACACGCTGACCACGTGTTGTATGTTCCAGACAGTACTTCTCCCTGTGGGATTCACTGGCAACAAGAAAAATAAAGAACATCGCCCACTTAAGTTTTCTTTGCATCACCTCTTGCTTTCCGTGAGTTGTTGTCACTGATGTGAACTTTAACCATTAGAGTTTGGACATATTAACATTTACAAATAAATGCATGTCATCCTCCAGCAATGGATCTGTAAAGAAGTCTGACCTCCTACACACGTCTCTTTTCTCCTCTTCAAGATTTAAATCGCTCCTGTCACTTAAAGGAGAAGCATGCATTATTCATCTGAGCAGAGGTCCGCTAACATGTCCTGCTTACTTAAATTTATCAATGTGAAACCAGCTATTGAAGACTTCTTCACATTCATTATCTCCATTAACAATGCCATTAATTCAAATGGAAGCTGCCTGTTTCGTTTCATAATGTGTTTTGATGGAAATCCTGTAATTTCATCAACTTAACTGAACTCTGAATAAAGTCGTAAATGCATATTAAAGTTAAAATGTCACAGAAAGGATAGTTTAACATCCTTTCTATTTTTTCTGCAGGTCACACTGACAACTGCACAGACTTGGCACTAATTTATCTCTGAAACATGTTATTCAACAGTTAGTATAAATCTCCACATTAGCTCCTCTTCTTCTTTGACTGCATTCTTATTAGCATTTCATTTTTCAGCTATTTAATCCTTGCATATGTTCTATCAGAAGTCCATATAGTGCCGAGCAGACATTAAGATTAAGCCTTGATTAAAAAAAATGAGAATTAATTAATTCTTTTGAAGTTACATGTGCCCCGATTGGCTTTTGTAGAGAAGCAAAACTTCATCGTGAAATGTGAGATCTGCTCTGACAGGTCTCTGCAAGGTAGTACAAACAGGAGAGCAGAGCACTAACGCAAATGTGATGTGTAGACTGTATTTATATGGCAAATCAAAGCAAAAAAAAAAGAAAAAGAGATATCCATAGCTTTCCCATGCTTAGCAGTTGGTGCAGGTTTATACAGCTTGTCTATCTTTGATAGTATCAATTAATTAGCCCACTTAATATACACAAAAAGGGAGCTCATGCAGTAGGATGGTTGAATAAAAATTCTCATGACTGAGCCTGAATGTGCACCTTCAGGATTTGACTCGATTCTAGCGTCATGACTGGATTTTTCTAGCATCTTAAAAAGCTTAACAGATTTCAACCTGATCTTTCACAATTTTTTTTTGCGAGCTCCTAAACTGCTTCCTATATTTTGTTTGTAGCAGTTATGAGTCTTTCACACAACAAAATGTAATGCTTACAGCACACTGCACTTTCTTTTACTAGACATGTATATTACCATTACACAAAACTACACTTGTCAGATGGCCACTTATTACAAGCTAAAATGTCTTTGAAGACCAAAGGCTGCAGTAATCACTGTGTGATCAGTGAGTGGATGGGGGAGTGATTTGGACACTTTTGGGGCACTGTTAAAAACAAAGCAATGTTACAAGATTTGATACATTCACAGTGCGAGTGTATGCGTGGGAGAAATGCTGCTTGGTGTGTTTTGTAGTGTACTGATCATCTTTGAAGAGGCTTATTGGTGGACATGAAAAATGTTTTTGAAATGGAGCCCAATCAGCAAGCAAACTCCCACCGCTTGAAGCCAATGATGGGCGGGATGAACAGGGAGGGACTGTGAGCAGAGCTCTTCTTAGCTGTAAAGATTTAAGAGTTTGAGGCACCTTTGATTTGTTTCTTTAAATAAAGGGGTGTATTTTCCTCTTTTTTTTTTTTTTTTTTTTTTTTGCTTCCCAGAGTGGTATAATTGAGTACGGCAGCATAAAGGGGACACCTCTGCAAAGCCACAAATTACATCATTTGCAAAGCTGTGCTGTATTTTCTGCTCATAGGAATATGTGGTAGTGCTGGGGGTGCAATAAGAGAAGAAAAGCAACATGACCACAATTGGGCCAATGAAGCATATCACGCGCATTCACTTTGCATTTGCCACTTCCTTCGAGACTTTTCTTTCTTTGATTTCTTTGATGCACTGCGGCACTCCTCACATGCTAATAATAGACTTGTCCATCAACTGTCCCCACCCTTGGAGCTAATTGGCATTGTGCAAAGGGAGCCAGTGTTGCTCTGAAGTCGGGCCATCATTAGATCAGTGGATGCTGACCATCCCCTGCTCACATACATCCCTCTGATCTGCACACGCTCCCCATCTCTTTTTCACCACCCCACCTGCTCTCGCAGCACGCCCCCACCCCTGCAGAGCTGACCCTCACTTTTGCCATCCTGCGGTGTCTTCTGAGAAGGTCTTGAGAAGGCCAACCTGCCTCCTTTCACATCTTCGTCTCAAACGCTTCTGATCTGATCTCACGTTAACTAGCTAGCTCTCTTGCTCACCAAAAAAACAAGCTAGAAGAGGATGCTCGTTCTGCAACAGCAACTTGATTTTGCCCTCATAAAATTCTCCCGCTCTCTGTTCAAATGCCATCCCATATCATCTCCATTCAAAGTCTTATTAGATCTTTTTTCTCGTATTTTGTTCTTCTTCTTATCTTGAATAAAATCCTCTGCAAGTGTGTTGAAATGACATTTCAACTTGTTTCAGCAATTTTCTGCTTTATCCTGGCATAGCAAGCTACCTTACTTACACATCTTATTCTCTTTAAAATAAAATGCACTCTTCTCTAAAACAAAGAAAAATAAAATAAACTCAGACAAAAGATTGGAAATATTTTAGAGCAGTCAAAGATAGTTTTATTTGTTTAAAAACAAGTAGCCAGAAAAGAATAGAATTAGAAAATAAGTGTGTGTGTATGATTGCAAAAGTAGCCACGGCACAAACACACTGACTACAAAATGTCGTGTGTGTGTGTGTGTGTGTGTGTGTGTGTGTGTGTGTGTGTGTGTGTGTGTGTGTGTGTGTGTGTGTGGCACCCAAGGTGGGGTTTCATTCTTTCACATTCTCTTATTTAATATTTTCCTTTCAGTACATCTCAGTGGTGTATTTTTTTTTTTTATTTGTCAGCCAGTTCGATGAAAAGAAAGCAATTGAATCCATGCCAATAACAAGTATTTTGTTCGTATTCAAGTCCTAAAATATCTTGTTTCCCTGTGCCACTGAGCTCAATTGTTGTCCGAAAACACATTAAAAACACATCAGTGAACCACACTGTTGCATTGGGTGGCATGAGCCTTCATTACCATGAATGCATACAGATCTTCTTTCTAGCCCACATACGCTGCCTTGCACAAAACACGTTGTAGATCACTAAATGTTGATTTATTCAAAACTGGTAAATCCAAGAAATGGACATCTGAGAAATATCTGACAAACACTACAAGAAAAATAATTTAATTGTTCCTTTACAAGAATGTATAGATTTCTTAAAAAGATGTTAATCATTAGTAAGTCAGTAACTATTACTAAATATTAACATGTTGTTAATGCCTGGATTTTGTCATTTGATTGTTATTTGGCGTTCGGACAATAGGATAAAGCCAGCCTTATATTTTTAATATGTGTGAATCTGTAGGCTTGTATTTGGCTCTGCAATGTATTGGAAAAGTTCCATAACAAATGTGTTATATTTTTCAACTTGTGCACAATGCAGAATTTAAAAAAACAACAACCACAACCTTATTCAGATTTTGGTTAACACAAACCTCTAAAAGTTAGTGCCTAATATATTGGCACGGGCCTTCAAAAGCCTGCAGTAGCTGAACCCTGCGACGTACATGTGAGCATCTATTTGTGCGTGCGAGAAAATAAATGTGTCCTTTTGGGGGTTTGTGTATGTATATGCACAGCAATGAGTTTAGAACACAAAACACTGCCTCATGCCCTCTTTGTCCCATCCTACCCTGCTCTGGCAGCTCTCCCAAGATGCCCCTGCCCCCGGCTTCCTGCCTCTAATGGCCGTCTCTGTGTGCCATCTCGGGAAGCCTGACATCCCCTCCAGAGGCCGAGGGCCTGGCGTTAATGAAAGCCATTGATGGGCGAAGAAAGCCTCCTTTGTGGTGCCGGGGGCAGGCGTGGGCACCCGTTTGCTCAAACACAGCTTCCCCTCCACACACACTGGGCCCACCGCTCAGAACTGAGTGCCAAGAGCGGAGATCGAAAGACAGGAGAAGCAAAGTGCCCCCTTACCAGGGAAATGGCAGAGAGCGATGGGTAGAGCTGAGGGAGGGAGGGGGAGTGCTGGTGAGAATGAGAAAGGGAGGGTGAAAATGACAGGGGGTGCATTGGCAAAGAAGGGGAAAGCAAAGAGGAAGGGATAGGTGGGGATAGGCCCGAGTGAGAAGAAAGGCCGAGAAAGAGCATTAGAGATTAGCCCAAGAAGACAAATTCAATTGGCGCATAGGAGGAACAAATAAAAAAGGGGATGTGTAGGAAATGGGGTACAAACCTCGCAACCAAACATAGAACACCAGAGAAAAGAAACCTGGAGAAAAGGGGAAACTGAGCAGCAAAAACAAAGAAACGGAGGCTGGGATTGCCCATGTAAATGGAGCTGGGTGGCCCTGAAGGATAAAAAACAGTGGCAGGGTGCTGGAGGTCTCCCTCTGCCACTGTACAGCCTGTCAGCCTCTCGCTGGCTCACACCCCTTTTGGTGATTTATAACACCTGAATTGTTTTCCTTTAACAGACTTGTGAATGGGAGAGAAAGAGGAGAGCTGCCAGCATGCCAAACAGTCCCTCCATTATTGATAATCAAACAGATGTGTCCAGTTTGGATTTAACATCTGACGCTAAATCTGGGCTAACGGTTTTTGTTGTCAGGGAAATACTGTACACTGGCAGCCAGGCGCTCAATGGAGACGCAGAGTTATTGTGTGTAATTTTGCTTTCATTCACTTCAAATAAAACGTGTGTTTGCTTGTACAGCGCTTTCCAGGTGAGGCATCGTCCTCTCTTCATTGTCGGCTTTGAAAAGCCTTCAGCAGAAATCCAAAACACACCTTTTTGATTACATTCATTTAACAACACCCCAGGCTTGAAAGCACATTTTGAGTTGTTTTTTTTTTTTTTTTTTAAAGGCACTTTTGTGCAGTTTTAAGCTTGTTTGACTCAACATCGCCACCTATTGGTTTGACACTCGCCCCTTCAGCCACCTCTTGTCTCCCTGCTGCGTAGCGCACAGCCTACTGTATTGTTCAGGCCACTAATTCATCCCAGCAGCTCCTGCTGCTAATTTCCAACCACTGGCAGCATGCCATTGGCGGAAGTGGCAGCGTGCACTGCCTGTATCCATGCGCCACCGTGGGAGAGCAGCAAGAAAGTAGTGCCATATTTGTCCCAGTATGTCATCTGTTTAACACGCCTGATTGGCTTTCACACCATAGCCTCCTAATTAATATGCAGTGGCCCCTCGCTCCACCTTTCCTTGCCATGCCCTAAGACAAAAGCGTATTGTGTGTGCACCTCCTGTTTTAATTACGCTCAAAAGGGAGCTGTGTGAGGGGTTTTCAGTGTGTGTGCTTGTGTGTTTGTGCTGCATTTATGAATGCATGAGCAGTACTTGTCTGCTTGTGTGTATATGTGTGTGTACACACTGTATGAAAAAGTACAGTATGTGCACCGAGGGAATCATAAAACAAGCACATTCATCGTCATGTCATCCTGCACGTATGCTCCCGTGTGTGTGTGCGTGTGTGAGCGTGTGAGAGTGCATACTAAAACGAGAAGAATTGCAATTCCATTGCTAGGGGAGGAGCTGCTGCTGTCCTCTCCCACAGGAGAGAAAAAAAAGTGTTGTTGCTTGTTGCCTTTATGCAAATAGGCATCCGATAAAGGTTTTTTGGGAAAGCCACAAAGAGGGTTTGTGATCGGAGCACTGAGGAGAATGGGAGAGGTTAGGAGGGGTTATGGGGAAAAGACAGGGACAAAATTCCCATCGGCATACCCGCACCCATCATGTTATATCTCTTCTCTGACTTTCTTTCTCCTCTTCCTTCTTTTCATCCTTCTTTTCCTCACATCCACGACCCGGTTATTAATTTGGTTGAGATTAGTCACTCGTTAATTAACACATGCCCCTCCATCTTTTCGTCTTCCATTCTTTTTCTCTTTTGATTGTATCAGATTCTGGGTATTTTCTTCCTCTGCCTTTTATCAGAAGCCTTCTTTTTTGTCTTTTCCGCTGATGAGAATGAGGTAATGTGCAGAGTGAGGAGGGTAAGGGAAGAGGATGGTGTGGGTCTCTCCTCGATCCGTCCTCCATCAGGAACCAGCCTTCACAGATTGTGAAGGCTTAAGAATAGGATGGTGTGAACCATTGAATTATATTTGTAATTTCATACACAGTTGAGCTCTAGATTCAGCACAACCTCAGACTGATTTTAGTGCATCCAACTTCTTATAGGCACATTTCAAATTCTGGAGATTTTTACACAAAACATGTTTCTGTTACCACCTCTGAACACGTCTGCTTGTCTTTGTTCTTTCACAGCTCTGTGGTTTGGTGAAGTGGAGCTGAGAGGGACTTAGTGTGAAGATGTATGCCGTAAAGTTGAATAAGTCGAGTCTGCTGAGTGAACAATTAAATGATAAATAGTATGATCTGTTTTAAGATTCAGCTTGGAAAATATGACGTTCAGTGAAGAATCAAGCAGGGATTGTGAGAGTTTTGGCAATAATTTCTGACATGTCCTGATTCTTTTCTGTACGGCTTGCTGTAAAGCTATTGTCTTCATGTCTTCTTCAGTTCTCATGAATCAGCATGATGTTTAACATGCACATTATGTGTCCTAGTGTTTCCTTTTGGTTTAAACATACAGATGATCAATATTTATTTCTGCTATCAAGCTAAAAACATCTAAAAGTTGTGATCAGAGCTTTTTTTTTTTGAAACTGAATACAGAAAGTTCATTTTTCAACAGGGAAACAATAATGGTCATGTGCATATTTTATCTACAGTCATGAAAGTGTCTTGCTCTCTCTTTGCTGGGATCGCATAGGTAAACTTTTTTTTCCTACTGTGTATATTTTATGCACCAATCTTCAGCTGACTGCTTTTCTTCCAGCTGTTTCAAGCCCCATTCAGTGGTTTCTTAACATGTGGCTAACTTTGTGGATTAAATGCTGAATCCTGCGCCACATGACAACTATACCTCAGAGCAAGACCCAGGGTCGGTCGTATCATCCACTTGTATTAGCTTATTATTTTCATCAGGAGTCAGGTGCAATGAAATGGTTATTATCCCACAGGGTGACATTATTGGTGAGGTCTCCTAAATATACTGCTCAACAAAAACATCCATATAAAGGAATTTCATTTGGAAGGGGCGGGGCTATGTAAAAAGTGCAATCAGCTCAGGACCTGCGCATATATTTAACCGCGTTTTATATCTGGAGTCTACAAAACACAAACATAACATTAGGCTCACTTCTGTAAAAACACTGAAAAACACTTCAGAGACCTGAGAGGTGGTGTGATGGGTTCCATTTTTCATTTATACTGTTATGTCTCTCTCTCTCTCTGCGCTTTTCCTGCTCTGCCAGTGAAACTAGTGTCACTTCATAGCTGCTTCTCAGCCCCCGGTGAGGCCCTGCTGAGCCCCATGCTCCCTCAGTGGCTCACTCAATTAAAAGGCCACAAAGCCCCCACCATCTCCCGACCTCCGCTGACCCCCTCGTGTCACGCACCTCCACAATGCTGCAGGCATTGTGGAGGTGCGTGTGATGGAAGTGGCTGATTTGGAGGAGAGGGCATGTGAGGGGGTTGGAGGGGGGAATCGGGGTAGTGGTGGAGTTGGTCAGTGCTCTTTTGTTCCGGTGGTGTCCAGCTTGCCCCCCTTCACCCCTGGTGTCTTTCATAAGGAGTGTGTAATAACTGCCTTTGTTGGTTTTCCCCCTTGTAATGGGTCCAGTGGGAGGCCTTGTTAGTGCGCGGGGTGCTAAGCCAGGGGACCTCGCAGGAACTCTGGGATTAGAGGCTGCCCCATTCTGCCCTAAATGTGATCCTTCTCTGTCACAATGGTCATTCAGCCAGTGGATGAATATGATTCTTTAGATCTTCCTAATTGCGAAAGCTTTTTTGTTCTATCTAAGGGTCTTACGTTTCGGTTTACTTAGTCATCTCAGGAGGAATAAAAGGCGCAGTATGCAGCTTGAGGAAGAATAAAGAGACGTACGAGTTATAGAGTGGCACATCAATGATATAATGACCTCAAAGAATTAAAGTGATAGAGACCTCTGAAATGAGGTCATAAGAAAGCTGCTTATTAATGAAGAAAGTGGCAGAAATTGACTTCTGTTTCTGTGGATTTCTGATAAGAATTGGGTGCATTTTTGTCTTTATGTTGAGGGTGCAATTCCAGCACATGGGTCTTAGTTTTAAAACAACAAGAAACTTTTTTTGGCCATTTTTATGCCCCTTTGATAACAATTTTTCTTTTTTGTTTCCCTTTATCTAAGGTACCGCTTTAAAATTACTTGAATGAGTAGGGTACAGCCACCCCCCTTGCTTTAGTTACATTTTAAATGGTTAGCGACACTCTCAGCTCTAATGTCTCATATAAATAAGATGGTGTTGAATTGATACAATCTTAAAAAACCTGAAGAGCATGGCGTGACATGGTGAATGTAACACAGATATCAAGTCTTTGCAGCTAAAATGTTAATCTGGGGTGAGAAAAATTCAAAAGACACTTTCCTTCATTTCCAAAACTTTCAAAGTGCTCAAGCATAGGGTGGGACTACATAAAAAGAGGCACATGTGCCCTAAAGCCCAACAAATTCTCTGTGGATTTTTAACTCATGATTGTATGTAATTTGGGGCATTACGAGTTCAACAAATTCTGAATTTTGTTCAAAAGAGAATATCTTTTCAAATCAGTGTTTGCTCATGTTGGACTTGAGGGGAGGTCCAGGTGTGGCGTGATGGGTCGCACTCTGCTTTCACACGGAGGATTTGTCAACCACAGGCAAGCTATAAAAGAGGCCCATATTTGAGGGGCACAAAATGAACACTGCCTCTACTTTTGTTGATTTGGCATTCACACAGCTAGCCATTTTTCAGGGAGGAAATTCAAGTGAAGCACTCCCATATACTTGTGAAGCACTGAAGGCAATTTCCCCTCAGTCAAGTGGCTAAAACCCACTCCAACTGAACAACTTCCTGCATGTAGTCAACACCCAGCCTCCAGCCCCCCCGCCCCCTGCCTCCCTCACCAACACTACTGCTCCATCATCACCCTGCTTAGCTGGCATCAGCCACAAACTCTTACTGGGTCTCTGCTCTTTCCAGAACAGTGACAAGGAAGCACAACAGCAGCCTTGTTTGGGGACATAATCTGGACCTAAACCACAATCACGGATGAAAACACCAAATGTGCCTTCAAGTTTAATGTTTGCGTTACATCTCATGATCTGTTTTCCCCTGCAAAGCTTTACCCAGAGCTGTTCCAACAAAAAAAATTTCAGTGGTGATTATATACAGCTGACAAGTGCTGATTGGAGAGCTGATATGGCTTTTGGGATGACTTTAAAATGATAAGTGTGTGTTAAATTAGCACTGATGAGTGCGCACGTCTAAATGCACCTACAAAGTGTTGATATTTATACTCTGAGCGCAATTGACAGCAAGAAGTTTGCTGTGAAGGAAAAACCATAAGGACATGAAATAATTATGCAATCAAAAGATTATCACTGTAAATTAAAAAGTAAGGTACCCCAAGTGCATCAAGTTTTGTACTTCTACATTTTATTTTTTCAGTCAGGATTCTAAATTCATCATAGCACAGAAAAAGCACAAATGACCTTCTTCTGGCCTCCAACAGTGGACTCTCTGTGCTTGCCGTGTTAGACCTCAGTGGAGTATTTGATACTGTTGATCAAAGCATTTTAATACACAGAGTAAAATATGGTATTGGTATTAAAGGAAATGCACTGCATTGGTTTGAATTTTATCTATACTCTATAGACTCCAGTTTGTTCATGTAAATGGGCAGTCTTCTTCACACACGAAAAATTAGCCATGGCGTTCCACAGGGTTCTGTGCTGGGACCAGTATTTTTTAAATTATACATGCTTCCTTAGGCAATATGATTATAAAACATTATTAAACTACAGGCTTGTCTTAAAGAGAAAAAAATCCTGGATGTCCCATCATTTTCTTCTCCTAAATTCAGACAAAACTGAAGTTATTGTACTTGGCTGTAAAACTCAGAAACATGGTGAATGAAAAATGATCCATTTTTGTATAACTCTTATCAGGGTCTGATATCTTGTCAGCTATCAGATCAACATAGTGGTGTAAGCCTTACCCTATTATGGCCTTCACAGGACTGCAAGCGGACTAAGGGCTCCCACAGGGGACCAGGAGATCCTGAGGGAGCCTATTAATCCATTATGTTCACCTCCAGAGCAGTGTTAAGGATAACAATCACATACGAGCCGCAGGCAGGGCCACGGGAGGCTACAGCTGCTTAGGATGACCCGCATAGCCTAGGGGGCTGATCAGTGTCATTCCCATGCTGTGCCTTACTCGATGACCACATGTAGGGAAGTACAGTTAAAAGGTCAAGAGTATATTATTCTCTTAGATGTTTGCATGTGACATTATACTGAAGAAAAGTGAGAAATCCTATATTTTTCTAGTCATATAGTTCCACCTCACCAGGAAACGTTTGTACAAATGTAGGGGTCATTTTTGTTTTACAACACAAAAAAGTTATAATAAAAAAATTATATCACACAGTGAAGGCAAAGACTAAATTCTGAGATAATTTAGTCTTATCTCCGAATATCAATAACATATGGTAACAAGCAGCTAAAGCATCCAAATATCGCAAAACGAATAACCTTTCTTATCCACCATTTATTTATATCTTATTGTTTATTGTACCAGCTTGTTAAAGGATACATTTTAAGCAGTTTAGATTTAGTATAATCATTTTTCCTAATATAATAATAGCTTTGCACAGGCTTGACAACCACAAAAGATTTTTTTTTTTTTTTTGACATTGCCTTCAACATATTGCAGGTATGATGCCAAAGAAGCACATCTCCAGAAGACATATTAGACAATAAAATAATTACCATAATCATGATTATTTTTTCTTGCATTTTAATTAGCCTTATGAAGCTCAATTAAGCTCTTCAGTATAAGCGCCTATTCAGTAAACAGCTGTCCACCTGTCTTCTAGTTCCTGGGAAAAGGCTGCAGTGCCTGTTCACGCCAAGGAAACCATCAACAAACTGAGTGGGGGGTAAAACAAGGCCCCTGCAGCCTGCAAGGGGCCCTCTATATGAAGGGCGATTAATGCAATACAGTGGCAGGAAAACAGGAGAGACACACACATATTTTATATATATATATATATATATATGCCTGTGTTCCAAAGTATACACTATGGTGCTGGGACACCCTTACAATTACTGCCGCTTGAATATATTCATGCATAAAATGATGGTAGAAAAAGTCATTTTAGCCTCCGTTTATATTTTTATCCATCTTCTTTCCATTATTTGCAATAAACCTGTGTATGGTTACCATCAGTCCTTGTGTAATGTAAATGTAAGGTTGCTATTTTGGAACATGCGCATCATGAAAAGATGCAGCATTAGGTACAGCAGATCCTGATTGCACTGAAGAAAAGGAAACAAAGAAGTATGCAAGAATATTTTAGGCACTGTAGAAAAAGTTTGACTTTGACAGTTACAAGGCAAGATTTAAAAACAAATGAAAAATCATAAAAAAGTGGAACTCAATGACTCAAGATGATCATATTTATGGACAGTTATCTCAATGGGCACTGGAGAAAAACTGTATCACCAATGGTAACTGATTCATTGGGGGTTAAAATAAGGGAATACGTTATTACAGTGTTTCCTTTTTTAAAAAAAATAGTTCTTCATCATGATGCAGATGCTCAGAATGAATCCTGCCAAGTCTTTGTAGCTGCCAACAGAAAACAAAGCGTGCACACACGTTTTGTATAGCTTCTGTACTGCTTTAATGGCATTAATCACCTCTCATACACAGGCGCTGAGAAGACCATTTCTTGCAAAGACACCTGCTTTCTTTAGTCGTTTCATCCTTAAAAGAGAAACTGTGTAAATTACTTGGTGAGAGACAAACCCCATCTGGATTGAAAGCATTAACCCTTCTGTCATGATTGCTACACAGTCATTAAGTCTTCAAGAAAAATAAATAATTATGACTGGCCTTCATCATAATAAGCAGACTTGATTGCATAGCTGCTTGCCTCCCTACCATATTCTATAAAATTACTCAATCTGATAATAGGCTAGAGTGAACTAGACTTTTCTGTGTGTTATTCTGATGGGCATTTTTTGATTATTCTGGTCAATAGCTGGATGTTGTTTTTATTCTTATTGTATTTGACACCCCAATCACAATAAAGTTCATCCACCTACTGTAGGATAAATATTAAATGAGAAACAATGAACATTTGGAATATTAGTTTTTCCAAAAATATTTAAATATTGTGTTTCAAAATGATTTCATTTAACATATAATTGTTTAAAACAATAAATTGAGCTATCGATATTTAGCAGATCAGATGTAAATAGCAGATGTAAATTTTACTTAAAGGTCTGTCATATTAACAATATAAATCTACATAACAAAATCAACAGTGGCATTTCTCTCATATACAGTGTAATATGAAAAATACATTGTAAATAAATCCCGAACCTAAAGTCTGACATACATAAAAAAACAAAAACAAAAACAAAACAACCATTTATTTATTTTTGAAAATCTTTATTTGGAAAACAAAATTTCTGTTTTCCTTTGTTTCAAATTCAGATTTTTTAAAAACTGATTGCAGGTTTCTGGCATTAAAAGTTTGTCTTTGGTTTGAACTGGCTGCAAAAATGTCATTCTGTAACCGTGTCTTGGCCTGATCAGGGAACAATTACCAAGCATCTTTCAACAAATGGACACATCATTTGCGAATGCAGCCTTTTCACAGGTCTGTGAGATAATTTTAGATCGACATCTAGTGGTTGAAACGGTCCATAATATATCAAATGGACTTTATTTATTTTGAAAAGTAAAAAAAGTGAGTAAAAAAAAAAGTGAAAGGCTTCTAAAACCACACAGTTTGGCAGTTTACATTAGTACAATGTGGGTAACTTTAAATTGTTTAAGAGGCTCTGAAGTGCATGGATGTGTGCGCCTGACTGTCTATCTGTGTCTTTCTGTGTCTAACTGTTGAGCTTCTCAGTCGCCTCTGGCATTGCACTCTCCTCTGTCCTCACAGTGGTCAAGTGGCCCTCGTGACTTTCCTCTTCCCCAGGCACCTGAGAGAGAGCAGGAGATAATTGAGTTTCTAGACTTCCATGACCTCAGCTGGTCTCAAACATCCTTCCATTTTCCACTCTAAATACAGTATAACTGTCACATTTCAAGGCACACATTAGTAGCTGCTTATTGATTTTATGGTATTAATTGTCTCCTGGTACTATGTATCTAAATGTCAATGTACTGTCTTTTTAAAAAATATTTAGATTGGAGTTAGGGAAGGAATACAGAAATACAGATGTGCAGAATTGTCTGGTGCCATTTATGTAAGCAAGGGTTGAGAATTTATATTAAAACAAACAAACAAAAAAAAACGGGACAGATGTACTTTTTAAAAGGCGGTCACTCAAACATTCATAAACGTAAAATCAAAAGCACCAAGGGCAACAAAAATGCTGCGCTATCGACTGGTGGGAAATCTAAATGACGTCAACCCCAAGTGATCAGATCGGACATCATTCAGGAGGGATTTGGGGTCTTGTAATACACCTTGTTTATCTTGTGTGCTGTTGAATTCGCTCCACCTGGTGGTTCAACAGCTCTACAGCCTATCTACAACATCTGATTGTTGGTGCAACACTACCATCTTCTGGCAAAATTAGGTGCTGCACTGTTTCATGGCGGTGGAGGTCTGAACCTTAAACTCTGCGTAGCCTACACCACTGTTACAGTGTTTCTTTGCCTATGGACAAATGAAATCAGAGTCTCTAAAAGTTTCCTCAAACTTACTTCCCAGTAGATGTTGTCCTCAAAGCACAAGTTGTCAGGAGGTGCTCCAAAGATGGGCAGCTTCAAAATGAAACCTGAGCAAAGGATGATTGGAAAGGATGAGACTTTTTTTTGAGAATTTCCGTCATATTTGAAAAATATAATATTAACCTCAAAACTAAACATACAGGTACTTGCGTCTCAAAAAGCTGCTACTATGTATGAAAATTGTATTTGTTTAATCTGACCTGCTGCACATTAAATCATAAATGTTTTGTTCTGATCCTGTGACTTACAGGTGAAAAAAAAGTCTAGTAAGTTAAACTCTGTTAAACTCTCATAAACTTTAAAAGTGTGTTAAATCAAAGGATTTAGCAAACTAAAAGAAGGGTGTGAAACTTACCAACAATAAGCCCCCCCAGCAGGGCAATGCCCAAAGTGACAGCAAGGGAGATGGCCTGAATCCCGCCCTGATAAGATGCCGTTCTTTTTTCCTTTTCATCGTACACCAGAGGGAACACGTCTTCCATACTGAAATATGCACAGAGGGGAAAAAATCAATAAGCTCACATTTAATTTAAATTAATTAAATTTATAATGTGTGTGATTTCAATGTATTGACCCATATGCCAGCGCAATAATTAAAGTTTGTCATTACAAGTATACAGTACAATACATCTATTGTTTTCTGGGCTAACACATTTTGCCTTGATTAAGACAAAAACATTTTTGACATCTTGTAAATAGCTTATATTTCCATGTCATGTTTCATCACTCACAGCACCCACGAATTTTACTTCATTTACTCTAGCAATGGAAATTTCCCTTGTATTCAGTCTACCAATACTTCATTTTTGTCTATTTGTATTCTATTTCTAAACTTTGTCTTTTACATATTCAATGACCTCTTGTTCCGCTTGCAATTTTAACATTGCTTTTTTCAACCAATTATATTAATGTTTTCAAATTTTCCCCAGAACAATAACAGCTTGTAAAATTATTCTGTTTGTTGACACTGCACATGTACCTCAGTGTACAAAGTAAATAACAAAGTAAATACAGGGCCCAAAACCAAACCCTGTGAAATAGCACATTCTATTGTCGAACATGACTTATGATCTGCAAGTTGTAGCTATTGCTGTGTATTCTGAAAAAATAAAAATCACATATCCAATTCACTGCTATGGCTCTAATAACATATTTTAGCTTATTTTATCTCGTTCTTTTGGTCACTACCCAAAGCGTGTGACCATAGGTGAGGGTAGGGACATAGATCAATGAGCAAATCCTATGATGTGGACATTTATAAGTAAGAACCTATTAAAAATGTGACATATTTAATTTCTTAATGAGACAATTAGTCAGGTGTTCCTGTATTAAAATTAGGACTTAATTTTACAATTCTTCAGTTGTGACTTGTATTTTTATGGCCGGTGTTGCACTTCTGGCTCGGGTGTAATAAACCATCTCTTCGAGAGTCATGGGTTTGACTCCTTAGAATTGTGAATGAGGGCTGCATGCTCCCGGTAAACAACAACAAAAAAAAAACCTTAAAAACTTAAAAAACTAAAAGTGACATTTTAAAAAAGAAGTATAGAAGTATGCTTTATGCCTTACGTATCATTTGACTTCTAAACAAAAGTGTTTTATTAAGGAATACACAAAAGACTGAGAAGAAGAGGGGACACTTTACAATGGACCATAAAAACACTTTTCTTAAATTATGATGTTCCATGTGTGTCTTTCAGGAGAAAAAAAATGAATTTTTTTTTTTAGGGATTATGTTAATTTAGTGAAAAAAAAGAAGGGAAGATAATATAAAGTTATTTATACAAAACAAGAAAAAATTAACTGTCAGGACCAGGATTTAAATAGGAGAATACAAAAACCTGTGCTATGGAACTAGTCACCCAGGGGAAGGATGGTTTGTTTCATTTGTTCGGTTTTTTGAGGTTGTGATTTTTATTGCAAGTTTCATTGTAAAACTTGTGTTTTTTTCCTGTTGACATTTCACCTTAACACTGAATAATTTCACACCTGCTTGAGTTCATACCCCTGGAATAACACCACCATTAGACTGTTAGGGCAAGCCCCTCACAAGCCAAAGACCAATAAGGGGTCTGGCGGGAGGGATCACGGAGAGACAAGGGTGGTCGCAGTGAGCACAGACACGCCGCAGGAGGTGCAGGTGGGAGCAGCTATATGGGACATTCAGCAGTGGGAGCAGTCAGCACAGGCAGGAAGAGTGTTCTGGCCTCTGTGAGACCAAGCGGCAAACAGCTGCTAGTAGGAGGAAAACAGCGGCATGCAGAGATTACAGTAGACCTCTGCCCACCTCCAGTGAGTACCACCACTTGACTGAGGGCGTATAGGATAGGCCACACCTCAAGGGGAAACGCCACATGCTCCGGTTTTAAACGGCTTTTTAGGGTTAGACTTTTATTAGATGATGTGGACGCTTCACTGGTCTGTCATGGTGAAAAGAGAGCTGAGGGTAAAAGCATCTATGTCCCTACCCTCACCTATTGTCATCTGTTTTGGGTAGTGACCAAAAGAATGAGATCACAGATACAGATTTGGAGCTTTCTCCGAAGGGTGGCTGGTTTCTCCCTTAGAGAGAGCTTGAGGAGCTACTCCTCCACATCAAAAGGAGCCAGTTGAAGTGGTTCAGGCATCTGATGAGTATGCCTCCTGGGTCCCTCCTGGGTGAGGTGAGGAGGCCCCAGGGCAGACCCAGGATATGCTGGAGAAATTACATTTCTCGGCTGGCCTGGGAACACCTCGGTGTTCCCCCTGAACAATTTGGAGGAGGTGGCTGGTGAGAGGGAGGTCTGGTCTTCTTTGTTTAGGCAGCTGTCCTCAATCAACCCTTCTTCCATTGATCCATGGTCCAGTTCTGATGCTCACATGCCCATTTTTGGTGCTGTCTGCGATGAACAGGGGTCAGCATGGGCACCCTGATTGATCTGCGGCTATGTAGCCCCATACACAACAATCTGTGATGTACTGTGCATTCTGGCATCTTTCTATCAGAACCAGCATTGGGGTTTTTTTTGGCAATTTGAGCTACAGTAGCTTGTCTGTTGGCTCAGACCACATGGGCCAGACTTCGTTTGCATGTGCATCAGTGAGCCTTGGCCCTGTTGCTGGTTCACCACTGTTGCTTCCTTGGACTTCTTTTGATAGATGCTGACCACTGCAGACCAGGCACACCACACAAGAGCTGCAGTTTTGGAGCTGCTCTGCCCCGGTCATCTAGCCTTCACAATTTGGCTCCTGTCAAACTCGCTCAAATCATTATGCCTGCCCATTTTCCCTACTTCTAGCACTTTGAGGACAAAATGTTCACTGTCTGCCATGATAAAGAGATAATCAGTTATTCACGTCACCTCATTATTTCCCCTTTCCTTGTTTTTTAAACAAATACAAAAAGAAATGTTTACCCTTCTCCATAAATATCTTTGGTGGCCACAGAAGCAGTGACCGCTCCCACAATAGCACCAAGGACACCCGGCATGCCGTGCAAGTTGTGAACCCCACAGGTGTCTTGGATCTTCAGCTTGCTCTCCAGGACAGGCTGATGGAGGGAAAACAAAATTAGATGATTATGTGGCAGTGTTACTTTTGTGGATGAAACTCACCTGATGACATCATCTGATAATATTTCTATCCACAGCCCTTTAAAGATAATCATATTTTCAGTAAAAGTGAAATCATTGTAGTGCAGTTTAATTCTAGCTTTTACACCTCAGTTTAAAAAGGCTGATGGGGCATTGTCATCACCCCCGCTGGGCGGTTGGGTGGGCTTGCAGCCAACTTTGATGTTTGTGAATGCAATAACTCGAGAACGATGTGACCTAGGATATTCAAATTGATGTCATAGATGCAGCCGCCAAAAACTCAGACAAGTTAGTTCTTGCAATAATAATAATGCCAATCACAGAAAGTGACAGTATTCTCAGTGGTTTATATTTATTATGATTTTAGCATTTCTTACCAGTAAAAAGTTTGGACTGTGTCCAAACTTTTGAAATATTAGCAGAAAATGTATCTTTTAGCATCCTGTTTTTGTCCCTTTCCACATAGCTCTTCCTCCCACGAGTACAAAATTTTTCACTGACTGATGTATTAAACATGAAAAGCATAATCATCCTTACTGAGAGGTACTTGTAGCCCAAAACAGAAATGATGCCGGCCACAAAACCAACAATCATGGAGCCGAAAGGAGTCAGCATCATTTCACCAGCTGTTCCTGCTGCAACTCCACCAGCCAGGGCAGCATTTTGGATGTGGACCTAAAATGGTGACAGAAGGATTTATACTAATGAATAATAATGCATTGCCATCAAAACATTAATAAGTAAGAAGATGCTGAATGAGTAAACAGAGAATACATAAATAAAATAGTAAAAAAAATGTGTAGACTCTTTTGGTCTCAGCAGGATCAAATAAGGACCCACAAGACACTATATTGCCAAAAGTATTCACTCACCCACCCAAATACTTTAATTAATGTGTTCCAATCGCTTCCATGGCCACAGGTGTATAAAATCAAGGACATAGGCATGCAGACTGCTTTTAGAAGCATTTGTGAAAGAATGAGTCACTCTCAGGAGTTCAGTGAATTCCAGTTTGGTACTGTGATAGGATGTCACCTGTGCAGGTAGTCCAGGTGTAAAATTTAACCACTACTAAATATTCCACACTCAACTATTAATGGTATTATAACAAAGTGGAAGAGATTGGGAGCAACAGTAACTCAGCCATAAAATGGTAGGCAAGTAAAATCCCAGAGCAGGCTCAGCGGACGCTGAGGTGCATCGTGCGCAGAGGTCACCAACTTTCTGCAGTGTCAATCGCTACAGACCTCCAAACTTCCTGTGGCCTTCAGATTAGCTCAAGAACAGTGGGTAGTGAGTTTCATGGAATGGGTTTCCATGGCCGAGCAGCTGCATCCAAGCCTTACATCACCAAGCACAATGAAAAGCATCAGATGCAGTGGTGTAAAGCACGCCCCCACTGGACTCTAGACCAATGGAGACGTGTTCTCTGGAGTGACAAATGACACTTCTCCATATCGCAATCTGATGTATGAGTCTGGATTTGGCAGTTGCATTGTGCCAAGTGTAAAATTTGGTGGAGGAGGGATTACGGTGCAGGGTGTTTTTCTCAGCCCTTTAGTTCCAGCGAAAGGAACTCTTAATGCTTCAGCATACCAAGACATTTTCAACAATTTCACCCTCCCAACTTTCTGGGAACAGTTTGGGGATGGCCCCTTCCT
This sequence comes from Cichlasoma orientale, assembly GCA_034780415.1. Taxonomy (NCBI): domain Eukaryota; kingdom Metazoa; phylum Chordata; class Actinopteri; order Cichliformes; family Cichlidae; genus Cichlasoma; species Cichlasoma orientale. The sequence continues at coordinate 287,043 of JAVDPK010000333.1, forward strand.
GTTCCAACATGCCTGCCCACGAGCGCACAAAGTAGGTCCATAAAGACATCGGTGAGCAAGTTTGGTGAGGAAGAACTTGACTGGCCTGCACCTCAACCTGACTTCTGGAAGAATGGCCAAGAAATCCCATAAACACTCCTAAACCTTGTGGAAAGCCTTCCCAGAAAAGTTGAAGCTGTTATAGCTGCAAAGGGTGGGCGGACATCATGTTAAACCCTATGGATTAGTAATGGAATGTCATTTGAGTTCATATGCATGTGAGGATAGAAGAGTTAATACTTTTGGTAATATATAGCAGCAGCTAAATCCTGATGGTGGCTGAGTCAGTTCACTTAGCAGCTCAAAGAACACATGCTCTTTTGGCCACTAAGGTTGTGCAGAATGGATAGATCTGCACATCTATAGGAAGTGCTTTAAAAACCTAACAGATGATGAGATGAGACCTTCAGATCTGAGCTGCAGATAATGAATCTGTCTCTTACATGTTGATTTTGCACCACATGCCAACAAACAGGTGGAACACACTACAGATTAGTAGTGTGTTAGATTAGATTGATTAGTTTGTCTTTACTATTGGCGGGTTACATGGCATGCCTCTTTCCCTCTTTGGTTTGATTAGAATCAGTGCAAGAATGTACCTCCTTGACTTTTTGCTGTTAACAGATGGGCTTGAGAGCAAGTACATGTGACTAAGTGACAGCATAAATTTTTTTGGGAGCGTGTACAATCAGCTGATACATATGTCAGTTTTAATCTCGAGTAACCCTGTCATGACCCCGATCAGCTGAGTTTCACATTACTGATAGGAAGTAAAAACTTTCTAGCCCTTTCATTCCTTTGTCTTGACCCCGCCCTCACCTTTGTCGTGTTGATACTGACTGTGAACTCATTCTGACTTCTACAGCAGTGAATCTTTTTTTTTTAAATGATATATTTTATTCTTAAAGTTAATTACTTTTGGAAGTCACAATTCAAGTCAAAAATTATTATTTTGTATCCTCACCATGTCCAATTTGCCATCATGAGCTGTGAGGGCAGACATGGCATAGGTGGACAGAGTACAGGCTGCCAGGGAGTAGTAGGTGTTCAGCGCTGTGCGATGCTGATCGTCTCCATGAGCTGTGACGGCAGAGTTGAAGCTGGGCCAGAACATCCACAGGTAGAGAGTACCTATGTGGAACCAGAACAGAAAAGACAACATTTTAGAGGTTCATCATACAATCATTTTGATTAATACAATGGGAAATTTCCCAAAATATATCCTTTTCTAGATTTAATATTATAAGTGTTTCTATATGTTTTTTGGGTGTATTCAACAGACAGTTCGTGCTAAGTTTTCCAGAAAAGTAGTTCCAGCTGTGTTTACCAATCATAGCGAACAAATCAGAATGATAGACTGAGCTGTTCTTGTGTTTGCTCTTGTCCAGGTTGGGTCGGTACAAGATTCGAGTCACCATCAGGCCAAAGTAGGCTCCAAATGTGTGAATGGTCATGGAGCCGCCAGCATCCTTGGTCTGGAACAGGACAGGAGTAGAAATGGTGAAAACAGGTGATGGTGCAGGTAAACATTGTGCACATGAATTTTAGATTGTGCAAAGTCTTCAGACCGAGTATTTTTCAGTTGGTGTGGTCCTGTTCTACGCTACTTTTCTTTCACAAGTGAGATATAAAATTACATGTTTTCACAATATGAATATAGAATATCTTTATATAGTAACTTACTCCAAGGAGGGAGAGCAGGATAAACTCATTGACTGCAAACAGTGTGACCTCAAACACTGCCATAACAAGCAACTGGACTGGACTTGTTTTACCCAGAACAGCTCCAAATGAGATCAGCACAGAGCCGGTGCAGAAATCAGCGTTGATCATACTGAAGGAAACAGAAGTGAGAAAAAAAAAGTCATTTTACAAAAGTAAATTGCACAGAGAACAACACATGTTTCATCTTTACTAATGTACAGATTTATTTTGTAATTTGCCATAAGTGACACATTCTGTAGCATTACAGTCACCGGCTGAAGGTGTATCACTTTACAGTATACTTTACACCTTCAGCATTTACAAATATTTTCAGTGTTTATATTTTTTTGAGCGGCATAACATAAAGCACTTTGTGTTTCCCTTTTAATAACAAGAAAACACTAAAACAACAGCTTGATTGCCATTTATAAGTATACAAGGGGCCAGGTTCACAGGCAAGAGTCAAGATAGAATAAGCGTGAGATGTTTATAAATCTTGTGAAATCCAATAAAACTCTTTTCTTTTTTATTAAATTATTTGCCTGTGCACATTGAGCTGCTATTATGTGTCGCATTTTGGATAATGAATTAAACTGAAACAAAATTTTGTGTATGTGCTCTGTATGGATTCAATGTGTGCAAGCCTGTTTTGAAGTGTAATTAAGAGGATTAAGTGTCAAGAAAAAACTGAAGTATAATATGTATTTTGCATAGTCTGTATATGCATGGTTGTTTGTGTGCATTCATATACGCATGTTTTTCACATACCTTTCCACTCCAATTTCGATCTTGCCATGATGCATACCGTGGAAGAAACCTTGCATAAGCGTGGCCCACTGTAAGGCTAAAGCTGCAATCAGGAAATTGAAACCCACACTACTGAAGCCATAACGCTGCAGGAAAGTCATGAGGAAGCCGAAACCAATGAAGATCATCACATGCACATCCTGGAAACCTGCAGAATGTAGAGAATATGGATGAAAAGAGTTAAAAACAAAACAAAAAGATGGCTTGATACACCTCACATCAAGTGTATGATAATATATAAAAGATAATATTTTAAATCACAATTGAAAACAAAAATGAGGAAATGACTGTAATTTTTAATAATAATAATAATTTTATATATA
>JAVDPK010000333.1:303558-360996 GCA_034780415.1 Cichlasoma orientale
TTGAGAGAAGCCAATTGAATCTAATAATAGATTAAATGCAGTGTTGAGGCTGTCATTTTCAGCATCTACATGGATGTATTCTGGCAGTTAGTGTGACTCGGGGGTGTTGATTAATTTAAACTGACATATTCATCCTGCTGTAACCAGGTTTCTGTTATTAATTATTAAATCATTTAGTAACGGGGACTTAGAAGAGAGAGACCTAATGTTTAATAATCCACATTTAACTGTTTTACCCTTTAGTGCAGTTGAGGATGCTATAATGTTTTTTCTTTTTGAATTATTATGCTTGTTTTTTCCTGATTTTTGGTTTGTTTTTTGGCGGTCTGGGAGCAGGCACTGTCTCTATGGTGATGGTATTTTGGAGGGACTCTACTTCGTGGTCTAAACCCTTGGTAGTCATGTTTTAGCAGGGTTAATAAATTTTGACAGATTTCTAGAAATGAGAGCTGCTCCATCCAAAGTGGGATGGATGCCATTTCTCCTAAAAAGACCAGGTTTTTCCCAGAAACTTTCCCAATTAGCATTAAAGCCCACAATGTTTTTTGGACACCACTCAGACAGACAGCAATTCAAATGTCATGGTTAGGCTGTGTGGTAGGAAGGGGTGGACCCAGATGCAGGGTGCGAAAGAGAACTAAAATCAAAATAGCATTATTGCTGGACGTTCAAGGGTTACAGAAAACAACAACAAAAACCTCAACCAAGGCTGAACGAAAACACAAGCACGCCTGGGAGAAATATGGAAACAAGAAACTAAACAGGGAAACACAGACGCAACAAGGAACAGAGAAAAACTGAAGGCTTAAATACAAACACTAGGTAATCAGGGCAAGTGGAAACAGCAGGGAACAACAGGTGAAACAAATTAAACTAATAACACCAAGGAAGCAAAACTAAACACAAAGTACAGAGAACACGAGACTGTCAAAATAAAACAGGAAGTGACCAACCATGACGCACATGCAGACTTAACAGATCACGAGGAATAATATACATATTGGGGAACAGACACAAGAGACACGACAAAACAAGGGAGGGACACTAAGGGAAAACACAGGGAGAACTAAAGTCTAAGGCTATGGAAGGGAAACCTTAATCTTCTCCCCACGCGAGGCCACTACAACTGATCTTATGGTCCTCCACCTCCTGAATCCCGCTTTAACCCCTGAGTATACTCATTTTTGTGTTTAGGTGCGGAGGCACAGTCACCCTCTACAATCTAGGCAAGAGAAAATAGAGCTATTTTTAAATTCCCTTTCACAGCTTGTGCCCTACATAATAGATTCACGCTGAGTACATTCATTAGGAATATAATTTAGATTGGAATAGCATTTGTATTTTCATGTAGTATTATTTTATGCTATAATATTAATATAGTAGGTTCAGTTAGATGTACTCAAAAATAGCTGGTAGAAATGTCCTCCAAAGAGCTACTTTTACTTTGAGTACATTTCATAGTCTGTACTTTTGCACTTTTACTTGAGTAAAGAAGTTGAATCAGTACTTCAACTTTTACCAGAGTGTTTTTAACACAAGTATTTGTATTTCTACTAATGTACAGAATGTCTGTACTTCTGCCACCTCTGGAAGCCAGAAATGTGACATCATCAGTACGACTTCCGTTACCTGAGCATTTTAAACCTGTGTGATTTTATTAGTAAGATACTTCCTTTCTTTCCTTTTAGCTAGCTTCTTTGATTCCTTTCTTCTTTCCCTCTGTTCCTCATTCTCTGCCTTTTGTGTGAACAACACTTTTAAATATCAATAGTTAAGTGCCTGAGTACAGAGGATCTATAGAGCATCTGAAGAACCTGCTGCGGTTACCCCCAAGGAGCTGATCATGAAGGCAGTCTTCTCCTCGGGGCCTTGGCATGCTTTTAAAATATAAAGTTGTTTGACCATTAAAGAACTTACAGTTAGCCCAACTTAGTCAGTGTGATTACTACCTGTTGTACAGGGTTTGATTTGGGGCAATGCTGCTTAAGTTAATTTTCAAGCGTCTTAAGGAGTGCACCCTTTTAAGATAAGGACTAAATTTTGATCCCCGGGCTGTGGTCAGCATGAATTTCACAGGAGTGAATTTCTGGGATGTGCAGTTCCTGTAGAAAAATTAATAAGTGCTAAGGTCACATAAAGCAGTACAATGCTTTAAATTTACTAAGAAATGACCTTTACATTTTTATTTACATCTGAATGTATGACATGATGGTTCATCATCCTTATGTATACTAGCAGCACTAAAGTCCATTTTCACATCATACATTTTGGGCTGGCACAGCAGGATGCTTATGAATGAATACAAGATTATGACATGTTCTTTTAAATCACTTAAGCCTGTACATTAACAATTCTGTTCACGTGAGTGCTTCTCGCACTTGGCCTGCTGTGTTTTACATAAAGGTACAGTCTGTCATGTTATGGAAAACTGCATCAGGACTTAGAGGTGTGAAATATAGTGAAGGTTTTTCCATGAGGCTGCACTGTATCTGACCTGATCATGCTGAGCTCTTCACTCCCTTGGTCAGGAGTAGAGAGGAAATCAAACTGCAGCTGGAATATCTGCATGACAGACATGGTGAGTTTGCAAAACGTAATTTTCCCCAAGAAAGACCTGGAAGAGATTTGGATATAACTCTAAAGGACTGCTCCAATCCAGTTCTACATTTGGTGTGTGAAGTAACTGAAGCAAACTGTGATACATATTTTTCAATAAATATTTTGTGTTAAAACTACCACATGATGGCACTATAGTTATTTTTAGTTACTTTTTGCCTTTTCGTCTTTTATCAGTTGATCTGCAGAGTTTCTGTTGCGTATCCACCGAAACTATTACTAATGAAAAGGAGAGATCAAAGTGAGTGGAATGGATGACAAGTACACATAGAATAAATGAATAAAAAGAAAAATGAAGGCATGCATGAAGCTCTGAAAGGTCCATGAATGAAGCCTATATAACATAAATTCACACAAGCATAAAGCCCTCCAGGCAATGTTCAGCTGCCCCTTACAGTGCAATCACACTTTGTAGAACAAACATCCTGATGATGTTGATGTTTTTATTTCTTTTAATAATTTCACCATTTGCTCTGGTAGGTTTGTCATAGGGGTTAAGATTGGGTTGAGATTTGACACCAACATACCCCCTTTCATTGATACTGATCACGGCTCATAGATTCTACATCTGCTATTCTGTCACTTTGAAAACAGTATGACACTGAGGGCACCCTTACTGGTTCCACAGGAATTAAGAGAGTAAATTGCAACCAGTTTCTGCTAATCAAATGCACTTGATCATTAACAACTATGACCATTTCTATATAAGCAGAAATTTTGGCAGTTTGCTGGTCTGGAGCACTGTACATGGACATCCCAGCAATCCCTAAGGTGAAAAAACATCTCAGACTTTACAGGTCTCAATTAGCATGCTAAATATTAAAGTTGATGAGAGCACAATTACAAAAAAGAGTGAACATGTTGGCTTGTTTGGAAGTGCTGCCAAAAGAAAGCCTCTTCGCTCTAAACAGAGCAATGCAGCATGGCTTAGGGTTGCAACGTTGTACCTGAACAAATCAAAAGACTTCTGGAAAATGTCCTTTGGACAGACCAACCAAAGTGGAAACATGTGGAAACATGCATAGCACCACATTTGGGCAATGACAAAGAGCAGCAAAGATCACTAGGATTCATACTCCATGGACCCTGAATGTACTGTATGTACAAAATTACATATCAAAGACATGATTGCACATGGATTGAGGAGATGGACGCACTGATACTGTATATGGACAAAGTGCTGGTTGTTGTCACCTAGAGGTGTTTGTGCGAATACTAATTGGAGGACATGAAAGAGTCCCATTGATGACAGAGCACAATGGGGAAGCAACACAAGCAAAAACAGAAGAATCCCATCATTTAATCTTTTTTTCCACATTGGACCGTGTTTGTGTGTCTCCTGCCTGCTGTCACTGTGTGGAGACTGTGGCCCTCACAATGCCGCCCTTGTGCCTGAGGGCCATGGTGGAATAGGAAATTAGATCTGACACAGCTTCCTCTCCCCGCTGCCCCCAGAACCATGTGGGCAATAACAAAGATGGCTGAATGCACACTATAGTGCTCTTTGGCAGTGACCTTCTGGGAAAGATTAGAATACACAGGCAAGCTTGTTGTCTGCAGGGTTCAGAGATAGCTAATCACTGTATGCACTTTATCGTTCAATATGCTGTTTGACAGCAGAAGGCAAGATAACAAGAGCATGCAGATTTGATCAAAATTACTACTTTTATTCTTTGCTTTAATGTGCAATATTAAAATCCTTCTTATCTAGTCTGCTTAAACATACTTTGTTTTCTTAACAAACGTCATCTTTTTATTAATTATCTTTGAAATATTTCTCCAAATTCCTAATAGGACAATTATTACAATTACAATAATTTTTTTTTCTTTCCCTGACTTTTGAGAAGCCAGTAACAGAATGCAGGAGATACTTGAAACAGTAACAGACGATTATACTTTACACAACAAAAACTGATTTGGGTGTATTTTTTCTAAATATGCAGTTACATTTCTAAACCAAAATATATCATTTGAATCCAGCCACTGCTTCCACTATCAGTGGTCTGACCGCTATAAAATAACACTGAAAGCATGTGTGACGTTCAGTTATTTGCTGTTATTTGCTGCTGTTATTCAGTTCTTAGGCTAAACTGTACTTCTTTGCCATCCTTCTCACTGACTGGTCTAATTATAGTGGAGTGGGAATTCCCAGAAAAAGAACATTTAAAGTCATTTCTATATCTATTTATGACTGACTGTGGGAGTGGAAATTAAGCTCCAGTATGTGCAGCTGTCCAACAGTTTTTTTCTACAAACAGCAAGTTAGGTCACAGCCAATAAGCACATTTCCTTGATGTTAAATCTGCTCTAACTAGGTTGCAAGTGAGATCATTTGCTGGCTAATTAGACTGCTTGTTATCAGGCTGAGCTGGTGGTTCACTCACTCCATCGACATAGAAGTGATTTACTTGCTATCTGTAAACTGTTGGCATTGGCCATTGGATGATGGCATGTTTTACTAGTTACTGTGTGTACTTTAACTACAATACCAAAATGTAGCATTTTAAATGCTAATGCCTATTGGATTCATAGTCATAATCGCCCAGGGAAAATCACAAAGTATTTCATTAATAAACTTTCTGTTCTTTTTTTATGTTTTGTCCCACATTTAATAAAGACAAAGAAAGAATTTTTTTTAAATGAAAACAAATACAAAGCGTTTGAATATCGAACCGTCATATGGTGGACAACAGTGGAGAGGACAGCAGCCCAGTTTACACACTGTTGATTACAGAGAGGAGCATATGACCAGAGTGAGGCGAGAGAGGGAGTGAGAGTTAAAGATTGATGACAGCTGAACACTCAGCATTTGGACAGAGGACCCAACAGAGATAAATAGTGGAGAAACAACGTTATGCATTATCCAGAGAATTTTCTGATTGGACGCTGAAAAGATCATGCCGGACAATGCGGGAGGATGATGGAACGGCCGTATCTTCTCAACTACGCAGGTTTCTGTCTTTGCCTTTGCAAATTTCACATTAAAAAAATGGGGAACACGTTGGAATGTAAAATGTATCACAGTTTTTCTTGTGTGAGAACAAAATATAATTAAAACTCTGTTTTTCTTGTGAGGCACAGGAGGTGGAAGAGTGACACCTTTCATGATGAACGGTGCGGTCATTCTTTTGTTGATATCAAGCAGCTTCACCTGGTCTTCAGCTTTATATACCCCCGAGAGAGCAGGTAAAATCCCCTCAGTTTTAATGACCGTAGGTGAAAATAGTTTGGCCAAAAAAATCCTCAAAAATGGGTCTTGTTCCGTTAACAATAAACATTTTAAGGACTTAAGGACTAAAAAAATAAAGCATAAGAATGCAAAACAATGACATTCACGAGCAGGTTGTGTGTTTACCCACAAACCAACGATCATAATGGGGGTTTCTGTTACTACTGTATTGAGCTAATTGTGATTGGTACTGGCTGATGCTGGATCTTTCACCCGTAGCATCCAAGAAGCTAAAGTATCTTCTTGAGCCACCTGTGTCTGCAGATGTCACTGGCCGAAGAGGAGATAATGTCACCTTGCCATGTGTCTTCAGAATCAAACCCAGCCATTACAAGGTTAAATGGACAAAGATGGAGCCAGAGCATGTTGGACCAGAAAATATTATTATGATATCAAATGCACATGCCTTTAAGCCATACGGCCACCTCGGACAGCGAGCGTCTCTACGGAAGGCTCACGCCATGGACGCCTCCCTAAAGCTCAGCCATCTTGAACTGGAAGATGGCGGCACGTATCGCTGCGAGCTGGTCAATGGCATCGAGGATGAGAGTGTCACCATTACTTTGAGGATTGAAGGTAAGATTGAAGGAATGTTTTCCTACCTGGTGTCTAAACATATCAGTTTATGCTGTATCTGGTGTACACCAGCTAAAAAAAAGATGCTACTTGTGCAAATCAGTGACTGTCAAACTGTGGGGTAGGCCTCACTGGTGGGTTATAGAACAAAAACAGGTGAGAACTGTGAAGTGAAACTAGTAGAGAAAATGAAAAGTTTGCTCATGTTTTCATGCTGACATATTTTTTACTAAAATTCAACTTGGATCTTTTTTTTTTTTCCTGTTTACGGTGTGTGTGCCAGAAAAAAACTTGAGAACCACTCATGTGAAGTATGTAATAGATTTTCTGAAATGTTCTCGCAGCTTCATAGGGGCACTCATTTTATCAGGGCAGAGAAAAACAAACACTTACAAAAGGCCTTTTATTTCCAGGTGTGGTCTTCCCATACCAGTGTAAAAATGGCCGTTACAGATTCAATTTCCAAGAAGCCAGGGAGGCTTGTGTTGAGCAAGATGGCATATTAGCCACATATAACCAGCTTTACAGAGGTACCACGTACTGTTCAAAGCATTTATTACCTGTTAAATGTTGTCTGCCGGATGATCAGCTTTATTACTTTGTCTGTACCTGCAGCCTGGACGGAGGGGTTGGATTGGTGCAATGCAGGTTGGCTCCTTGATGGAACTGTTCATTATCCGATCATTCATCCACGACCAGTTTGTGGAGGAGAGTTGTCTTCAGGCATTCGCAGTTATGGGCCAAAGGATAAGAATAATGATCGGTTTGATGCTTTCTGCTTCACTTCGCAGACATCTGGTAAGATAGAAAACAAACTTTTCTGGATCTCATAGGGGAAGAATAGTATAACTTAAAATGTATTTATACTTATCCCGATCCATCCATTCATCTATTTTCTACCACTTATCGGGGGCCGGCTCGTGGGGGCAGCATCCTGAGCAGACAGCCGAGACCTCCCTCTCCCAAGCCACTTCCTCCAGCTCATCCAGGGGAGCACTGAGGCTTTTCTAGGCTAGCTGAGAGATGAAATCTCTCCAGTGTGTCCTGGAGCCTATCCTGGGGCCTCCACCCAGTAGGACATGCCTGAAACAACTCACACAGGAGGCATCCGAATCAGATGCCGAACTACCTCAGCTGGCTCCTTTTGATGTGGAGGAGAAGTAGCTCTACTCTGAGTCCCTCCTGAGTGACTGAACATCTCACCCTATCTTTAAGGGGAGCCTAGCCCTACACTTCAAAGAAAGTGGGTTTGAGAAGGTCATCAAAATAGTCCTTCCATGGCCGACTGTATCCTCAGTTGAAGTTAGCAGCGCCCCACTCGCACTTCAAATTGTGTGTAGTGCACCGCTTTCCCCTCCTGAGTCACCTGATGATTAGCCACAATGATTTTGAGGCCAACTAATATCTTGTTCCATGGACTCACTGAACCCCTCCCACACCCAAGTTTCTGTTTCAGCTACTGCTGGTACCTGCCAGCTGCCTCTGGTGTCCCACAAGCTAACCAAACCCGATAGACTCCTTCTTCAAATTGACAGTTTCCCTTAACTTCTGGTGTCCACGAGAGATTACCACCACAACAGACACCAGCCACCTTGCAGCTCCACCTCCATGCAGCCACCTCAACAATGGAGGTGCAGAACATGGTCCATTTGGACTCGGCATCCTCAGCCTCCCTCAGCATGCTGTCAAAGTTCTGCAGGAGGTGGGAATTGAAGAGCTCATAGATCGGGGGCCTCTGTCAGATGCTCCTAGTTCACTTGTTAACCTTTTGACTCCCGGCATGGTGGCTTTGTGGAGCTCGAGCTCACCATATTTTAACGTTCAGTTAATTTAACTCACAAAAACTGAAGATGAATCTTCACGTACCAAACAGCGAGCCATGTTTTTGTGTAATCCCATTAAAATGTATCCATGTGGCTAGTGATCTGGTGGGTGACTTTCTTTTTAAAGTGAATTACCATATACAGTAGGTGTTGCCAGTGGGAAAACTATTCATGGAAACCACATGTGATTTTTCTCCCAAGCTGTAAACATGCCTTTTAATGCTGTTAAGTTAGATCTTTTAACACGGTAGTCTATGGGGATTGGCTTGCTTTTAGAACCAGCTCAATGTGACTATTCTGAGAAACGCAGGTTTTAGCACTTCCAAACTGGCTTCATGTTCTGCCTTGGGCATTGTATGCTGTACACTTAGTGACATATTGTTCTGAAAAAATAAAATAAAATCTGCACATCACTGTACCATGGTGAAAAGTTAAACTGGCACAACTGAACCACTGCATGAAAGAGACTTATTTTTGATTTTTCCTTAGAAAATGTAATGTTTTTGTATTTGAGACAAAAAAAAAAAACACTTGGGGTTATAGTATATCTCTCAGTTAAAAATCTACGCAGTGATCATTTAACAAGGAAGTTCCTCTTTAGAAACTACAGCAGACTTATTTCAAAGCGGTGCAACTCAAATATTCCCAGATTCCAGAAAATTCATCACACTTTGGATTTCTTTGCAGGGCGATCATATTAGGAGTTGTGTAGACTGTGCTGCTACTTAATTTTGTATTGATGATTATTTTGTGTGCGTATTTCAGTGTTGTGAATTCAGACTCTCAGTAGGAACAAGCTGACATTTAATACCTACTGAACAAAAGCAAGTCTGATGGTAGCTGCTGGTGTGACACGATGGGGAAAAGTTCAGCAGGAAAATGCTTGGTTGTCTCTTCAGCTGAAAACTCCTACTAATACTCCCACTCTTACTATTGAAAATATGACAAACATGTTTGGACTTATCCTTATCAGGGTAATGGGGGCTGGAGTTGGATGGATGGATATTTGGACTTGAAAAACAATAAGCATTTTTAAACAGTTGCAGGTTTTCTCTTTGAGCACAGTTATGTCAGCAGTTAAATGGTTACTCATTCTCTGCATCTGTTTCTACAAATGTTTCCTGCTCCCATAGGCTCCATCTTCTACATATCGGGGTCTTTCTCCTTCGAACAGGCAGGGCACTCTTGCAAACGTCAGGGAGCTGAGCTGGCATCGGTCGGCCAGCTTTATGCTGCCTGGCATTTCCATAAGTTTGACCAGTGTGACGGCGGTTGGCTAAAAGATGGCAGCGTTCGGTTTCCCATCAGCAACCCCAGGAACCGCTGTGGAGGCATCCCAGAGGCAGGGGTACGCTCATTTGGATTCCCGGACAAGAATACACATACTTACGGAGCCTATTGCTATAGGCAGTCCAAAAACAAATAAACAATAATGAGACAATTTGAAAAAACAAACACACTTGTACATCAATGTGTCAACAGGGCATGAAAACCTGCAATACATGTATATACAGCTTTATATGCCAAAGGACAGTAAAAATTATAAAGTTATGTTTGCATTATTGTCATTTCAAAATTCAAATAAAATAAGTATGGGTCCCTTTTAGTGTAAAAGAATGAAAGTTGGTGATTTTAGGTGACAAGCCGCTGAGACAAATGGAATATTTAGCATATTGCAGGCAAATTGAATAAAATAATGTTACACATGCACAATCATCTTTCACTAAGCCTGTAATGATAACTGCTCTGCAAACCTACCAAGTGTGTCTGTTTAACGTGACTGACCTGGTTTATATGAGCCCATTCAAATGCAGTTTAAATGTAAAGGACGGACTGATTTATGTGCAAATTAATGACATGTAATTTAATCTGTTCAATAAAAAGATGCCCCATTATCATTTTGGCTGCTTTTGTTATGCTTCTTTTTTTTTTTTTTTTGTAATCATCAGACAGTGACCAGAGTGTAGCCTATCTATAAAAGTACTCTTTTTTTCTCATGCATCTAGATGCCGTCAGTCCTTGGAATATAAATGAAGGAAGGCTAAGCCTCTTTCAAAACCTAGTTGATAAGACCAAGATGGCAAAAGAACAGTGATTTCAAGTAGCAGCAACCAATAATTTAAATGCAATTAAATTTTATTTATTTACATAGTGCCAAATCATAACAACAGTCACTATAAGGCAGTTTATATTGTAAGTTAAGGACCCAGCAATAATAGAGAGCAGCCTAGGCCTATTGCAGTGTAACTAAGGGAGGGTCCAATGAAGAGAAGCCTATACGGGAGAAATATGCTCCCTTTCTAGTCCTTGTCAGTTCTCTTGCTGCAGCATTTTGGATCAACTAAAAGGTTTTTCAGGGAGCTTTTAGAACAACCTGATAGTAATGAATTACAATAGTCCAGCCTAGAAGTAATAAATTCATGAACTGGTTTTTCAGCATCACTCTGAAACATGTTTCTAATTTTAGAAATATTGTGCAAATGCAAAAAAAAGCAGTCCTGCATATTTGTTTAATATGTGCATTGAAGAACACATCCTGGTCAAAAATGACTCCAAGGTTCCAGTGTTCCTGGAGGACAAGGTACTGCCAAACATCTGGTTAGACACCATGTGAGGAAATTAGAGGTCATCCAGGCTTTTATGTCTTTCAGACATTCAGATTCACAATTCAACTACCTGTTGTCATCTGGCTTCATGGCTAGATAAATCTGGGTATCATCTGAATGAAAATGTGTGCTATGCCTTCAAATAATACTGCCTAAAGAAAGCATATATATATATAATGGCAATAGAATTGGTCCTAGCAAAGATCCCTGTCGAACTCTACAATTTACCTTAGTGTGTGAAGAAGACCCTCCTTTTACATGAACAAATTGGAGTCTATTAGATAGATAAGATGCAAACCACTGCAGCGCAGTTCCTTTAATACCCATGGCATGCTCTAATCTCTTTAATAAAATGTTATGGTCAACAGTACTGAATGCAGTCATTACTAAGGTTAAGGTTAAAGGAAAACTCTGACCCAGTCAGCCTAGCTACAGTGCTGAAAAGAAACCTGGGGTTATTCTTATTTTCTTCAATCAGTGATGAATAGTAAGGTGTCCCAGCTTCATGGAGGGCTATTTTTTACTAGATCTACTGTAATTCGATTTATTCCCCACTGCTGTGTAATCCATTATTATAAATTTAAATGTTATTAAGAAATGATCAGACAAAAGAGGGTTTTCAGGGAATACTGTTAAATGTTCAGTTTTCTACGCTATATGTCAGAGCAAGATCCAGAGTGTGATTAAAGTGGTCCAGTTTGTCCATGTGAGCATTATTACGTTAGATTGGCCCTGCCCAGCTCTACCTGTGGGTCACCTACAAAGGAAGTTCATTTTCTGGATGTTCTTTGTCTCTGTCTGAAAATAAATTTTAAAAATCTGTGAAGGCTGCAACTTTCCTGTTTGTAGGCATTAAACATTGAGTGAACCTGAAAAAATTCAACAGTGATCTGGACTCATAATAAATGCCAAATGAGTACAGAGATAATCGGGTGGCTTATGTTTGTCTAGGAATCTAACTTATATCAGTGTTGGCAGTTTTCTTTATCTAAATAAATACAGATGTGAAAAGGGAGTCGCTGATCACCTCTTTGAGCAAAAACAACAACTGAGACAGTGTCATTATTATTCTGATGATATTATTATTCTGATACTGTAGTTGCACTTAAAAATGCAAAGATGCCTTTGAGAATAATCTGTTATCACCATGAAAAACAGTGGAACCACACTCAGCATTAAAGTACCTTATGGCTACAGTTCAGTCTCACTGTGCAGTGACACTGGCATCAGGTCTGCAGTACACAGGTGGGAAATTAATGAGTGTCTTTAAAAGAAGTGAGTGAGTTCGGTTCTTAGCCATTAATAGCTCATTTCCACATAGTTTCCACACGGTATCTAAATCAGGAAAAACACATTAGAAACACAAAACAAGCTGCAACTGATTAAATCTGGATGTGATGTGACTCACACTGCGATGGGATCTCACCTGCATGTACAGTCAGTTGCATCTATACATAGTTAAGGGGAAACAAATCTTTCTAAGACGTTCCTATTTCTGCCTCCTCCTCTTATCTGCAGCCTTAAGCAAAAAGCCAACAATCTTATGGAAAACGGAGAAAAGGAAGAGCTCATGCAGAAGTGCTGCTACAGGTCACTCAAAGAGCCACTAAGTGAAGGTCTCAATAATGAGGGTAGTGAATACCAAAAAGAAATAGTTACTCCATATTATTTGGATAAATTTGTCACCAGTGTCAGCTACGGTGGGCAATCCTATTGATAAAACTTAGTTTATGAGGGAAACTACCAAATATTCACATTTGACATAATGACTACTGCAATTAGCAACTTGTCAACAATGTTTATAAGGCAGCGGACTCATAGTCATGCGGACACCTCTGCCTCAGCAAAGACTTTCCAAATCCTCCCTTTATGCTTGTTGCTTTGAAAAATTTAAAACATGAGTTATTTTAAAACTGGACACATCTGAAGCACTTTTCAGTGTTAAAATTCATAAAAAACATTCGCTCATAAATAAAAACAAAGAATCTGTCAGACTGTGAGAACAGCAGATTTTAGTGAATGTCAGACCAGCTGATGCTGAGAATCAATTCACACTTTGCTACATTTAACACCCATCAGGAACTCGTAAAACTATCATGAACAGCAGTTTGTTACAAACGTGTTAAAATACAGTCTATGACAGCAGCAGCAGTCAAATTTAAGAATTCAACATTGTCATTAAACAAATTGATTTAAATGTCTGCCATCTTCACCTAAAATACTACAACACAGCTCAGCTACAGAATGGCTGATTGTGAAAGTAAATCACATCGAAACAGTGATACTAAGTGATGCTCTGTGCCATAACTGACTGACAACACTGGTTCATAAATATTTATTGATCTCTTAACCACCCATGTCATGTTAACAGTTTGGGACAAAATTTATCTATCATCTTGATTTCTACTTGATTTGGTGTGTTTCAGGTAATACAGACTAATAATCATTCATTTATATGCAAGAGCTAAATTGTCTCTAAAATCTGCAGTTATTGCTCTAATTATACCATAGATCTCCAGTCTTCTAAGTGATTGTTTTATATAAAATATGTCTTTCTGGATAAAAGTTGTCCTTCTGTATGAAAACCAAGAATGTACTTCTTCCAAACATAACGCAGCAAAAACTTGAATATTCTTTGAACAAGCATAAACCCATTTGTTCCAAAAAGGGAGACGACTGTTGCACCAAAGTGTTGTCTACTGATTGAAAATATGTGCAGGATGCCACTTTATCTTTTGATAGGGTCCTAAGAAACTTTTTCTGGGAGTCATGTGTTTCCACGCATGCCTAGAAAAACTTATTTTGGACTTTTATTTTTTCTTGGAATATTTGGAATCTTTTCTTTTTCAAATAATGAAATGAACAGATTTTCCTTAACTGCACCAACATTTTAGATAAGCAAACACTTTGGTTAGCACTGGAAAATTGTTTTCCAAAATTGTTCCTTATTATGGGAACTGCGGCCTTGAGATGATGTTAATGTGAACAATTCAGTGTAATACAACGGGGCGGGACTGACTTAGAAGACGCAAGAAAAGTGTGAAAACAGGAGAAGGAATGTTTGATTTTGTTTTCTTTAAATAAGGCAGGATGGCTTTAAACATTCAAGGTAATGTCCAAGAAGAGAGGAGCTGCTTTCTCTGTGGTTGTACCCATGACCTCCACGTGCTGCTCAGCATGAGAGGAAACTGGGTCCTCTTCTTTTGAGTGGGCTGCAGATGGAAAAAACATGAAAAAAGGAATGGATTACAGATTTTACAAGGAGCCGGATTTACAGTATTTTTTTTTAGGACATTCAGTATGTTTGCTTTTGTTTTGTATGTTTTTTCCTACAAGCTGATCCAGATTAGTTTGCTCTCTACAAACTTCTTAAAAATGAGCTTCCTGTGACATATGCACACCTGGAAACAGACTTTTTGTCTCACTCTTGGTCATTTTGTTACCTCTTATACTTCATAGAGAGGTTAGAACATCCATGTCTTATTTTCTGTTATATTCTTCAGCCAGACTGCTGAGATTTCATTTTAAGACACAAACTGGAGCTGTTTCTGGAGCATGACCATTCCAATATATTCAAGATATTCTATTATAATGTTTTTTATAGTAATAGCTGTGAATAATCAAGCTCAAGCATATGATGAACTCACTTGGCATGCAGGTAATTTGAGGCTCTTCCCATTGGCCACCAGGCAGGCATTTAATGACAGGATTCAGTTTCTGCACAAAACCCTCTTCACAGTAGTATCGCACTTTGGCATTGGTCTCGTAGTGCAGCCTCTTCTTCCCAAACACTTTGGCATGGGGAACGTGGGGGGGCTCGCCACAGGAGGCTGTTGGAAACCGCTTTGATTCTTAGATCCTTACTTTTATGTTTTCAAAATAAGAGTTCACGAAAGAAGGAATTAGAAAAGATTAAAATGAAGTGAACTCACTGCTGCCCTTCTTGCAGGTGTATGAAAGGTGGTAGTTGCATGGCACATCACTCCAATGGCCTCCATCATGCCACACCATGACCGCACAGTCCTCACCAGACAGGAAGTAGCTGTCAGGCTGGCCTTTGTACCAGTTTTCATAAAGCTGACAGAGAGAGAGGTGAGCAGAATCGAAAAGATTTGGCAATCTGGTTGATTGTGCTCTTATTTCCACAGTCATAAATCAGCTGATTAAACACCAAACCCAAGAAAATGATGTTAAACACTGAAAACTCCTCATGTACTTTTTGGAATATCATCTTAAAGGTAAACTTTGATATTTTTTATTGGTCAAAACAAGTGATGAACACCTAGTAAAACTCACCAGTGGGTTTCCATCTGACCAGCGGAAGTCTCCCTCAATGGTTCTGTCATTTAGTCCAATCCACTGATATTCTTTGTATTTGTCTAAAATTAGTAAGAATATATGTATTATGGATTTACAACCCCAATTCCAAAAAAGTCACTGTGTAAACTGTAAATAAAAACAGAATGCAATGATTTGTAAATCTCAAACCCACATTTAATTCACAATAGAACATAGAGAACACATATCAAATGCTCAAACTGAGACATTTTACTGTTTCGTGAAAAATATTAGCTTATTTTGAATTTGATGGCATTAACGTGCTTCAGGAAAGAAGATCCAGGACTGCTGAGCAGTTAGAATCCTTTATGAGACAAGAATGGGGCAACATTCCGCTCCCAGAAAATTCCAACAACTGCACTTTCCTTTCCAATACATCTGTGGAAACACAGCTTTAATAATATACTTTGACAAGGAAAAATTATAATTAGTGAAAAATACTGTACCTTAATGATCACTTAAACTTTCTTCAAAGCCGTAGACAATTGTGTTAAAATGCACTTTATGCACTAATGCCATTTTTAAATATTTGCAAATTGGTTATTAATATAAAATATTGACCTGGATTTTTAGGCTAAAATGAAAAATATGCAAATTTTTTGTAGGAAGCCAGAGTAAGAGGTCTGAATTTTAATTATATGTAACTTCTTTGAAAACACAGTCAATGTTTTCCAGCAGCAAGAAGAAGAAAAGGTTATTAATGAATAAGTTCTGGTTCAGTACTATAATTTTCTCATAATTTTATCTTCCAACATAATTGTGAGTTAATTTATACTTAACTCTTAAAGTATGTTGTATGAGGAGAATTATGACAGTAAAAAATCTTTTATGATTGTGACACATTCCTGCTTTTGAAAGTTCTGTGTGGTTTTGGAAGCTCGCTCCTTTACACTTCCTTACATAACATTACGAGCATCAGTTATTATGATCAGCGGCTGCTATCTGCAGAGTAAAAGGAGCCACCACCACAAGAATATCAGATAACTAAGTCATCGCCTCCTTTGCGAGACAAAATACCAACAGCAGCTTTGAGACTCTGGGATTTTCTTGGAATCAAAAACAAATTCCACGGAAGACACAAAAGGCCTCTGTTGTGTCTTGTCTCGACAAAAGGAGTGCCTTGTTGTAAAAACAAACTCATTACTTCAGATTTTTTTAAGAGTTTGTCTCAGGAATGTTGAAGCATGGAAGACCATGTTTGATATCTGCCTGTTTTGTGTGACCAAAAATATCTCAGCTGTTGGAGTATCCTTAGGTCTCCAGATGTGATGTTCCATGTGGTAAAGAGCACCCTCTCTGTTGTAAGATAAACCAAAATTCATACTGACCTACATGCCTGATTTTTATTGATTGTGATTAGATTTTTTTCTATTAAACAGTAAACTGTAACTACATTTTTGATATCAGAGAAAGGTCTAAATCTTAGAAAAAGCAAGAATGCTGATTAATATTTTGACCGGATGGATTAAATGTATCAAGCAAGTATTTTAGAGCTTTGCAAGATGAATTTCAACTGGAGCACGGTGCAAACTTTAAAATGATCCAACAATCTAAAGAAAGGTCTGTTATTATTTGTGTCATTGCTACAGCGCTGACCACATCACTTCCTGTTGCCTCAGCTTAAGTACTAAAATTTAACTCAACCAGTCAGATTATTTTTTGCTTCCATCTGTGATAAGATTTTGCTTCACTTGAGCCACTTTTTACCGTTAATGTAGTCCTGCTCCTCAGGAGTCATGACAGAAAGTAGATGTCCCCCACACATCCGACAGTGCTGCTCAGCTGCCTCCCAGCTCTGCCGTTTGCTAAAATGATGATAACAAAACCCCTGAAATTTCTCCCAGCCTGGCTCACACGTCTCCAGGTCTGAGACAGAGGAGAAGCGACAGAAAGACGGAAAAATGTCAAGAAATTGATTAAGTCTGAATGAGCAGAAAGGTTTGCTTATATATGGAAGATTGGGCACCTGCGTTTTCATCAAATAACTGGCTCTGTACCTGTCTGGCAAAAGTCTCCCCCATAACCGGGCAAGCAAAAGCACCTTAGTGATTCACCGTCAACACACGTGCCTCCATTCAAACAGGGATTCTCCAAGCAGGAGTCTACAGATGAAAGAAAAGATGGTTATAACAGAGTCTCGGGAATATTTGAGGTATGTACATTATTCCATATCTGTGAAACTAATGCTATTTTAGAAAAAAAAAAACTAACTGTATGCTTCACTCTTTTTATTAACTCGTCAGAAACCAAGTCATTCTGAATGAGAACCATATTCCATATTCATATCTTACTTTTTTGCCAATTATAAAGTGTCAGTATTACTTAATTTCACACCAAAAAAAGCTTCTAAAACTCAAACCTTTTCCTGCCCAATTTATTAGTATCTCATTTTTAAATGAAAAGGCCCTAAAGAGACACACCAGCAGAGAGAGCTGTTGCTTCATATATGGTTTCCTCAAGTTAGCTCCCAGTACATACTCATACTGTTCTAATTTCAATATTGCAAATTACAAATGAAAAATCTGAAGACGCCTCTATAGTGTGGAAATAAAACGCCTGTGAGCCTGTTACGAGTTATTCTCCAAGTATTAACTCAAAATGTGGAAACCACCTGTTGGGCTGAGTCAGCTCAAAGTGCTAAATTGCAGCATTCAGTAGATCTCCTGGTCAGGCAATGACTCACACCTTACTCATCCCAAAGCGTTCACAAAGCACCAGCTGTTGCTTCTGTCAGCATCGCTGGTGCAGCACTTCTTTATGGAGTACAAGTACCTAAAAAGTCTCCTGGTCCTGCAGCAGAAACTTTGGCAGTAGGCACGGAGGCAGCCATGGCAGTCTGTTCCTTCCCTTCAAACTTCACAGGGTATATAGTGGGAGCAACGACAGTCACATCACTGCTGTCTGTGGTGAGCGCTGAACTGAAGCTCTCCTCCAATTCAGGATGCCATGTGCATATTTTAACTGAGGGGTCGTCTGTCCCGGTCTGCTCCTCACCGCCATGTGATCCATGTTCTGTTGAGACATTTCACTATATGTTCACAGGTAATTTTTAAACACAGGCAACACCCACCTGGAGTTTGTGTAAGTCATGTCTAGCTCTTCATCGGTTAATAAATACGTGGTTTATTAAAAACATCACGTGTCTGGCCTTTAACTCAGCTCATCAAGTCAGAGAGCTTCCTGTCTGATAAACAAAACAAGTTTGCAAAGTATTTAAAGGACTTTAAAGGAGACATTATGCACAATCTACTTTACCATTGTTTTGTGCATAAACATGTATTAGGTAGGTGTATTGAGACACACAAAATATGCGAAAAGAGCTTATTTCTTTCATTTCTCTCCATAGGTCAGAAACCATATCAGCCAAGAAAGTGCAGCCCTCTGCTGGTAAATCAATATGCCTGAGAAGGACTAATAAATTCCAAATAAACAAAGATAGTCTGGTGTTGTTATTTCATAGCAGTTTTCTGGCCATACTGTCCTGCTCTTAAAGTGACATTACCTAGGAAGGATAAGCCTGGGGTGTAATCATGTTTAGGTGGAATGGCACATAAAAGAGTCACAAGTTTCAGAACGTGGTTTTAATGTTGAGGCTGATGAGTGTATACTTTATTTTAATAGAGGTGTTCTCATCGACATTTTTTTTTTTTTTTGGTTTCTGTTGCCATGAATGTAAAATACTGAGTGAAACGTGGCACATATTCCACATTGACCAGCCATCACTTATAAACCATTTTCCTCCAATAAAATTGTCTTAGGCATGAGTGTGCAGTGATTTCATGTAATGATCGCTTGGGAAGTAAAGAGTGTGTAAGTCACATCCGTGTCAGCTGCCTTGCAGTCAACTGAAGCAGCCACTGCTCCCATTGGCAGATCCACTGTGTTACTGGATTTAATGCCACAAACATTGGGGGGGAAAAGAAAAAAAAGAAAACAGGATGGAACAGACCTAAATGGGTGTTATGAATGATCTGCATGGTATCTTGAGCTGAAACTTAAAATACACATACTAGAAACATGTGGAAGCTGCGTTTAGTTGTTACAAAGGGGTAAAATGACCCCTTTAAACTTTACCATAAATGCTGCTGGTGCTGATCTCTTGCTCCTTCGAAGCATCATCAGATTCCTCAGTAGCAGCGGGAGGCTCAGTGCTATATTCCCAGTCAGACCGAGACTCCTGCGGTGTGGCGAGAGAAGGCTCAGGTTCCCAACTGGGTGTGAGCGTTAAATGAGGGATGAGAGTGATTTTTATCTCTGAAGAAGGAGCATCCGTGCCAGCATCACCATTAACTCCCACTGAATTGTTGTCCACTGAGAGAGTTACATTTTCTAGCGATTCACCCGATCCTTCTCTGGTGTCGTTTTCGCTCCCCCCCGGTTGAATGTTTGTGATATTTTGGGTTGTGAAAACTACTGAGCTCTCTCCTAATCCCTCCAGTTCAAGTTTATCCTGAATGTCCTCCAAAGCCTCAGCCCCAGACGAAGTGTTGCTTTCAGGTATGAAAGTTATTATCTCTGAACTGGCTTCGACTTCCACAGAAGGAGGCGATAACGTTACAGAGATTGGGGATACCAACAATACAACGGGTTCAGTTTTCAGGACGGGAGCATCTGTGCTGGAACTTGTATCATCTGTGAAAGTGACCCCTGGAGTTGAGATTTCAGGTGGATGGATATGCCCGCTCTGCTCTGCCAGATCATCTGTTGCCATCTCCCCAGAAGTGCCACTCAATTCCTCATCAGTATGATCAGCTGGGATGGAGGGCTCCGTTACACCTGAGTGCTCTTCAGTAGGATCATAACCTGCAAACAAAAGAAGTACCTCTACTGAAAAGAAGCATTTTGGGCATTGAAACCGTACAATATGTTAACAGGTCTAAAAGGCAAGTTGTGCAGACGATATACTGAACGTCACTGTGTGCCATTTGGGCTACTCTTTTTATGGATACAAAAACCTGGCAGAGATTGCCAACAGAAAGGTTGGCCCCTGTGAAAGGGAGTGGGTGGCAGCATCCACCCACTGTAATGCTAATTGCTAATTGTGCCATTGCACAGACAAAACATCAGAGCAACATATGTGTGCCTCTGCACACAGAAGGAGAGAAGCCAGGGAGTTTATTTATGTCTCAATTCCAGGCTGAAGAGAAAGCATAGCGATGGGAGAGCACCATATCACAGCTGACCTCATTGATACATTGATGAGTGTATGAAAATAAGTCTCTCTCTCAGCTGAAAAGTTAAAACAGTAGTAAATAGTAGCATTTTGCTTTATTCTTTTATTCATATTTTTAACCTTCTTTATATACACGGTTTTTGGGTGTTGTATTATGTTTAAAAATGTTAATGGGAGCAGAAAGCTATTAAGATACAGAAGAAATCCCACAGACAGAGAGAGAACGGCCCTGGCCAGAGGTTCGACCCTTCTTGCTGTGAGGTGACAGTGCTAACTGCTGCACTACCATCCCATCTTATGGTCTAAGTTTCATATTCAAATCTTGCTTACTTGAATCAGTGTTTGGCTTAGAGACTGCTTCAGTTATGGCAGAGGTGTCCAAATCGACTGTCGCAGTATTTTGCTTTTCTTCATCTGGAGAATCATCAGGTGCACTGTTATCAACAGGTGGCCACAGGGTAGTGGAGTGAACAGCTTCCACCTCAGCGTGGAATGAAGTTTTCACCATTGAAGTCTCCTCAAAAGCATCAGTGCTGGCTTCTTCTGGCTGTCCTGAAACATCCGAAGAGGTGCTCATGTCGACGAGCTCAGTTACGGCGACACTTTCCATGTGGACATAAGGCGTGTGGTCGTCTTGTAAAACAGGAAAACCGGTCTCCTGATGCAAGTCATCAGCTCCAGATGTGGCATAACCAATTAACACAGTGGACTGGGCTGGATTTTCAGTCGCAGAAATATGATGCTCTGTGGGCTCTCCATTTTCTGGATTTATCACATCAGTTGTGGGTATAATAGTGAAATAACCAACAGTCACCATGTTTGGAGAAGGGGGTGGAGGTACGCTGGACTCTTCGTTATCTGGGTCTGGATCCTCTTCAGGTCCTGGCTGATAGGACTCAGGGTGGTTGACTTTCTCTACCAGTTCCCAGGTATCACTGGTGGACATGTGCTCTTGGTGATCAGGTGGAAGAGTCACAGTCTGAGGAAGGTCTACTGTAAACTGTGACACTGTCACTGAGTGAGCGTCCACAGCGACATGCTTCACCGGGTTTGTAGTCTGGGTCAATTGCACCTCCTCAACTCTGTCTGATGTTGCTTCGTTCTTGCTGACCTCCTCCTGAGCAGCAGTAGTAACAAAAAGAATATCTTGGCCAATATCCTCTGGCTCGGTGGCTAGATCCTGGGGAGAATCTGTGTACGGGCCATTATCACCTGGAAAGAAGCATAATTTAAAAGAAAAATCATAATTCCAGGATTTGATCTGATCTATTCCTAATGCTAATAAACTTGGTTAAGACTATAATGGCAATAAATCGTAAAGCTCAAAGTTACAAGGCTTGCTGTCTTACTTCTGAAGCAGTAGACGTCATGTCGAGAGTCCGTCTCAGGAAAGCCTGTCTGGTTGCTGTATCTATAGACCGTTCTGACCCCAGGATCACCACCTCCACAGCGCTCTCTAGGAGTGACAATGGGGTACCGCACGCTCCCATCTGCCAACCACCCGGGGCTGCAGTGATTTAGACCGTCATTCCAAGCTGCATATAGCTGAGCAGTGGTGGCCAATTCCGCGCCATGACTGAGACAGTAGGCCTTCGCCTCCCCGAAGGTGAAGCGCTGGGGGGCGGAGCCATGGAACACCTCACCTTTGAAACAGAGAAACAGTGATCTTTACCTATTAATTTTGCTACAAGTACTTTAAGTATTTCAAAATTTAATCTTAATTTTTGGTAAATGCCAGGTAGCTGCTAAACACTACAGGCAACCAAGAAACTGTGCGGATACTGCTTTATTTTTTCTTTTAATTTTAATGTTAAATGTTTTTGTATCTAATTTACAAAGTTTGCAAAACACCAGTAAACCTCTAAAAATACATTGTAACTAATAATGGAAATCACTGTTCTGTTTCCCGGTTTAGCAGTTGAGAGCATTGCAATGAGAGAGGAAAGAACAAAGAGCTGGCAAATATTTGATAGACCCTTATTACAAAATAACTGCATGCTGTGGCATTATCATAACATATTACTGATTCTGCAAACAGCAGTGATTTAAAGTGGTGACAAAATGTTATCAGAGTACAAAAATAAGACACGGGTTGTATAATAAAACACATTTTAAAAGTTTTTAACAGGTATCTTACCATGAATATTCTCCACATAGCAGTACACATCATACAGCTCATCGGGCTCTAATAGTCCATAGTTCCTCACTCCTGGCAGGCCATCCATGTCTCCAAAGCAGCCCTCTCTAGGCATCTGAATGGGATATCTGTGAATGGAAATGCCAAACATCACTGAAGCGCCTCTTCTTCTCTAATGGTAGCACTATAAACGTGGCACTTGTGTAAGTCCATTTCTGAGTGGGTCCTGAAGTGCTGAAATGTCTGGTTTGAGCTCAGATGAGTGACTCTCAGGTACTCGATGGGCTCTATGTTACAATGTGGAGAGCATATCAAATGTTAGCTGGCTGAGCGGAGCACTATCATCCCCCAGGATGACTGACCTCTGCACTAGATGATCTTTTTTTGCTACACAAACAACAACAAGTAAATCTAGAAATTTAGGGCTGTTGTTTATTTGGAGAAGAAGGAACAATTTGGCAAACGTACACTGAAGAAACCTTTATTCTATACACAAAAAATACTAAAGGGTCAAAGTGTTTAGAGTGATATGTGCTGTTCTCTCAGGTCCTCACCTCACTGAGTGGTCTGAGAGCCAGCCTGCATCACACTGCTCATATCCACTGTTGTAAGCAGCAAGGAGCTGCTCCGGGGTGGCAATGTCAGCCCCGATGTCCTCACAGGCGTCTTTAGCCTGCTCAAAGGTAAAGGCGTACCGACTGGATGCATCGCGGTAGTGAAACACCACTCCTGTTAAAAAGTAAAGTTTTGTGAATTCTGGACCCTGTGGAGCAACATGATAAAAAAAACAAAAAAAAAAACAACTTGTCCTATCCATAAACCTAACCTAATGTGCTTTGAAGTTAGTTTAATCTTTGGAGCTAGTTTTAAGATCATTGCCATGTGGTCTCATTGACCATCTGTTTATGTCTCCTGTTATAAGTTTTGTCTTCAGATGTATAAGATTATATGTTGCATGGATATATCTAATGAATGTCATATATAAAACATAAGATAGGCTGTATGTTAAGTTCATGTTAAAATGCTTGTATCCCTGTGAGGACTGCACTTTGTCTTGGAGGCAAAATGAATTAAAAGGTGTCTGAACTGTATTCCTGAGACCACGTTCCCGTGTCCTTTTAACTATAATAAGAAGTTGGTTTAGAAGAAGTTGTCCAACCTTATTGTGATCCTAGTGAGCGATACAATGGAATTTCTGTCATTATTTAATGCAAACTTAGTGAAAGTCGCATTCAGGGCCTGATATATTGGCTCACAAATTACTGTTGCCAGAATATCCATATCGTACTGCTTTGGGAGGGCACGGCCATTCATCACACATGCTGAAACTGTGCATACTATTGATGCAGTAACAGAACTTCTCCTTCAGAGGAGTGTTGACCTTATTCCTTTTTATCATGTTTACTGCAACATTTGTCTTTGACTCAGAGTCAAGGTACACCTGACTCACAGTACTCACTCACTCATGCCTGGGCAAGGCCATCTGACAATGTTACTAAATCATTCTGAAGAACAATGATTTGATTGTTCTACAATTAAACCATTTTCAGTTGCAATGATGTAATTGTGGTGGAAAAAATAAACCAAACAGATTTTCTGACGATTTATTGAAAGCAAAGAGTAAACCTTTGCAAAGGGATCAATACAGCATGAACAGTCTTCACACCGGCATTGACCAAAAAAACAAAATAATAACAGCTCCTTTATACTCATTGTGTGGACAATGTGGCGAGTTCCAGTTCCCACCACCATGTAGCATCAGCATGATAATAACCCGCGTCATGACCTTGGAGACGGCTTACATTTTAGCTGTTTTCTCATCTTCACACACTCAGCCTTTGTGCACAAAGATTACAATTACATACCCGAGAGGTACACGGAGGTTATTAGACTTGAAACACAAATTTTCCATCACAGTAATTATTCTGCTTCATGTAACTGTAGAAAGTGCATGAAGTGGTTCAAAAAGGGCAGATTGCGTTTCACTTTCACCCTGTTTATTTGACTATCAATAGCGGCACACGTTGCTTTATTCTCTGTATAAAAAGCCCTACTTTACAATAATCCCACAAAAGCCCTCAGGTCCCTGAAAATGTATCTCTTTTCATAAAATCAGGCTCCACTACAGGCCCGTACAAATAAACCCATCGTGCACACATTTTATGGCATTTTTAAGAGAACAGATGGGTATGATCTACACATCTACTACGCTTTCACTTAGAACCAAATTTAACCTGATTTTAGCCTTAACAGTTATCCACCACTGAGATGTCTTTTAGCCCATTCATCAAAATAAGATTGCTCGGGTGAATTGGTGAATGATTGAAATTGTGTTGAATTCAGTCAGCCGCTGTAGAGTAAAATGTTTCAGAATAATGTTTTTATAACAGCCTGAAAATACAACTTTTCAACCAAATTAAGACTTAAAGAGTCATCTCTTTAAAGGCCATGACTGTCAGACCAGATTTAGCCCAGAAAACAACATCTATCGACATCTGATGCTGATAAAAACAAGACAATTTAACAGCTAAAGAGCCAGATATTCCCCCCAGGAGTTTGTAGGGACCAAAAGTAAAGCTGAGAGGGTGTATACTGGTTTAAAAATTTTCAGGTAGCAAAAACACGACTCCATATAAATATTGATAGATATTTACATCTTATTCACTGCGTCAAAGCAGCTAAAAGTGTTATTTACTGATGATTTTAGTACAACGGGGGTTATGAAGGGTATATAAAAAGGGATGAATAAAGTAGAAGTAAAACTATATTCTCAAAACAAGCTTTAGAACCCACTGCAGTATTTTGTCCATGATCGTGAATTCATAACCAAGGTATACATATCTTAATTTTAAAAGTTAAATTCTAAGATTGATATTATGTTTATCATATTTATGTTCATTGACAGACTGATAAAAAAATATATATATAACTATAGCTCACCTTTGACCTTGACCTGAGCCACATCATGAGCATCCTCCAGACCCTGCTGCACCTCACAGCGGTAAAAGCCAGTGTCGTTATGCCGCACGCTCTCAAGACGCAGGGTGAGGTCAGCGGGGGAGTACGCGTAATTGAGCAGTGAGGCCCGATTCTTGAAGGCCTCGCTGACCCTCACTCTGTCACCACGGGCCACCAGGATCTCCGTGTCCTTGTCGTGATTCAGGAGACTCCATTTAATCCGGGGGACAGACAGCACAGCATGGCGGCCATTGGTGGAGGGGGACGGTGGCGGGTGGGCCAGAGACACCAGGCAGGGTAAAGTCAGAGAGCCACCGAGCACCGCAAACACGGGTTGGGTGACGGGGATGGTTACGTGGAGAAGCTTTGAATCATCTGGGAAGAGACAAGCTTCACAGTAACAAGTGACCTTTTGTAATACAGCCTAATTTTCATGTTAAGAGTCAGATAAGAAGATCAAGACCACCCTCGTGTCTGTGTGTTAAGCACAGAGATAGAACCAGAGTAGAACATAACATAGCATAAAGCAAGGAGCTACAGCTGGCCTGATTCTGCTCAAAGTGTAAAAAAAAAAGACACCTATATATTTAAATTATAAATGAATAATACATTTTAAAATGCATGGATAGCAATAATTATATTTTAGCATTAAAATAATTTTGAGTAAAGAGCTTGTGGCAAAATTACAGAAACATAAAAAACGAACACACTCTGGGAGGTCTTCTTCTTCTTCTTCTTCTTCTTCTTCTTCTTCTTCTTCTTCTTCTTCCTTCAGCTGATCCTGTCAGGGATTGCTCACATCTCACCCTGTCCGTAGCATCCTCTTTTATCACCTCTGTATGTCCTCCTTCACTACATCCATGAATTTTCATCATACCTCCTCTGCACATGTCCAAACCATCTCAGCCATGCCTCTCTAACTTCATCTCCAAAACGCTCATCCTGAGGTGTCCCTCTGATATTCTAATTTCTGATGTTGTCCATTCTGGTCGCTTCCACTGAAAATCTTAGTATCTTCAGCTCTGCCACCTCCAGCTCCACTTCCTTTCCTTTTTGTTAGTGCTACGTCTCTAAACCATAAATCATAGCTGGTCTCACTACCATCTTGTAAACCCTCCCTTCTCATTTGCTGCTATCTTTCCCTCACAAATCGTCCCTGACACTCGTCTCCACCTGCTCCACCCAACCTGCGCTCTCTTCTTCACCTCTTTTGTGCACTGTCTGTTGCTTTGGATTGTTGACCACCTTCAGTGCCTCTGCTCTTTGCATTTTCTACCACTGAAGTGGTAGAGAGTATTGAAGTGGTAGAGAGTACTGAAGTGGTAGAGAGTATCCCCAGGAGAGAGGGAGTGGTGATTGGAACAGACTTCTGTGGACATGAACGTGAAGGGAAGAGAAGAGATAAGGAGGTGTTGGGTAGGTATGGCGTTAAGGCAGATGGCAGTGGATTTTGCAAGAAGGATGGAAATGGCTACGGTGAACACATATTTAAAGAAGAGGGAGGAACATAGGGTGATAAAACAGGTGGACTACATCTTATGCAGAAGCTGCAATCTGAAAGAGATAGGAGACCGCAAGGTGGTGTCAGGGGAGATTGTAGCTAGGCAGCATCAGATGGTAGTCTGTCGGATGACTTTGAAGAGGAAGAAGAGGAAGTGAGGAAGGCAGAGGCAAGGATTAAACAGTTAGAGAAGGAGGAATTGTAATTAGTTTAGGGAGGCGTTGAGACAGGCTCTGAGTGGTAGGGAAAAGTGACCAGATGACTGGGAAAGTACACCAAATACCTTCTTTACAGTTCTTCTCATCAATTCAGCCCCTTCTTTGGATATCATACCAACTATATGTTAAAAAAAATTGTTTAAATATTTGTGTTTTAGTACAGTTTAGTACAGTTGAAGCTTTCGCCCTGATGATGGTGCTCGATGAAAAGTTAAGGGATTTCCTGTTGATACCAAAAAATGATAGATGGTTGATTACTTATTAGAAACTTTGGAACATCTTTAATTTTCTTATTCTTTAGTTGACACAAAAAACAGGACTGCATTTACATTGCGGCATCAATTAACCTTGATTTTCAGCTGGAATACTCAGATACCCTTCACAATGGTCTCCACAGGGTGCATGTCAGCAAAAACAATGAATGACATGAAATGATTAAAGAGCACCCCGCTGCCCTAAAATGTTAGAGGTCAGGCGCGATTTAATGAAGTTGTGGATGTCAGTAGTGGATGGTGGTGGTGAAAGTGACGGAAATAGAGAGGGAGGGTGCATACCTGGCTCGTGATGGGAAGCAGAGGGCGACGGCAGGACGAAGAAACAGATGGCACACAGCAGCACACGCAGAGGCACATCCAGCCTGTGGGTAAAAGACAAGAAAGGAGACAGAGGGACATAATGTGTAAACTTGACTATGACAAGGATTTCTCCAGCATGAACAACACTTCTTTTTAGCCACACTACTTCTTAATGTCCGATATTCACTTTCAGTTATAGTGCAATTTTAGTGCCATATTTATACCAAAAAGAATCACGTTTATTCATGAATGCTCTTATGCTGAGGGGAAGTGAAAAGCAGCAAACTTTGTTATCAGAGAAATAATTAATAATACACCCATTTTTATGTTATCATTTTATGCATCAGCTGTTGTCCAAAAATTAATAAAAACTCATCACTGAGCCTCTCTGGACAGCACTTTCCTATAGTGTAATGAATACACTCTGCAATTGACTGAATCCCACACACTCTGTCCTGTTGTCCCAAATACTCAGTGGAGCACCAAGATGAACTATGGCTAAATTTATCCTCTGCTGAAAATAGATCTGTACAAATGCAAAATCTTATTAGGTAATCATTAAACTTTTATTTTACACTATATTGCCAAAAGCATTCACTCACCCATCCCAATCACTTCCATGGCCACAGGTGTATAAACCAAGCACCTAGGCATGCAGACTTGTTCTACAAACATTTGTGAAAGAATGGGTCGCTCTCAGGAGCTCAGTGAGTTCCAGCGTGGTACTGTGATAGGATGCCATCAGTGCAACAAGCCCAGTCATGAAATTCCCTCCCACTAAATATTCCACACTCAACTGTTTGGGGTATTATAACAAAGTGGAACAACAGCAACTAAGCGGCAAAGTGGTAGGTCACCTAACATCACAGAGCGGGGTCAGCAGCTGCTGAGGTGCATAGTGCACAGAGGTCACCAACTTTCTGCAGAGTCAATTGCAGACCTCCAAACCTCATGTGGCCTTCAGATTAGCTCATGGAGAGCTTCATGGAATGGGTTTTCATGGCCGAGCAGCTGCATCCAATGCCTTACATCACCAAGCGTAATGCAAAGCATCGGATGCAGTGGTGTAAAGCACGCTGCCACTGGACTCTAGAGCAGTGGAGATGTGTTCTCTGGAGTGATGAATCACGTTTCTCCGTCTGGTAATCTGATGTATGAGTCTGGGTTTAGCGGTTGACAGGAGAACGGTACCTGTCTGACTGCATTGTGCCATGTGTAAAGTTTGGTGGAGGGGGGATTATGGTGTGGGGTTGTTTGTCAGGAGATGGACTCGCCCCCTTAGTTCGAGTGAAAGGAACTCTTAATGCTTCAGCATACTAAGATATTTTGGACAATTTGGGGATGGCCCCTTCATGTTCCAACATGACTGCACACCAGTTCACAAAGCAAGGTCCATTTGCTGTGGAAGATCCTCATTGGCCTGCACAGTCCTGACTGAGTCCTGACCTCAACCTGATAGAACATCTTTGGGATGAATTAGAGTGGAGACTTTGAAGCTTCCTCGAACAACATCAGTGTCTGACCTCACAAATGCGCTTCTGGAAGAATGGTCAAAAATTCCCATAAACACTCCTAAACCTTGTAGAAAGCCTTCCCAGAGGAGTTGAAATTGTTATAGCTGCAAAGGGTGGGCCAACATCATATTAAACCCTATGGATTAAAAATAGGATGTCACTCAAGTTCATATGTGTGTGAAGGCAGATGAGTGAATACACTTGGCAATACAGTGTATAAATAGTATGTAAGCTGTTTTAAAGACTTAAATGCTTCTGACTAAGATCAAAGAGAGAGCATGGAGCTGGCACCTAAAAGAACTTAGATTAATAATAAAGGCAGATGACTCTCTTCTCTGGGTTATGTGGTACTCAGGACTACTCAAGTTCAGGTGCATTTTTGGTAGCTCCAATTTCACAAGCTGATGTACAGCTTTTTAAAACATTGACATTTATTCAGTTTTCTTTATATTTCTATTTTGTTTGTTGTTGGATTTGTATTTGTTACTAAAAATGACAATGCAGTTACCCATATTTGAAAAGGTCAAACAACAATTTTGATGCCAGCTTCTGAGAAACAGCTTTTAAAGAAATAAAAAAAAAACTGTGCACTTGATTTCATGTGCCAAAGATAGAGCCTCGCTACAAACAACAGAGTGCACTTCTTTTATCTTTTTTTAAAGCATTCATGGGTCATAATAACATTGTAGACAGCTGCAATCTCCAAATAGGAGTTCTGCCAAATATGAAACTAAAAAAATAAATAAAATAAAATAGAGGCATATTGACTGAGATATTCATGAAACTCAAAGCAGACAGGGAGTGACACCAATTTCCATATCATATTAAAACTGTCTAATAAAACCAGTGACCAGATAACCTTAGTCTCTACTGGAAAAGTGAGAGAATGATGCGTGTAACCATCAAAGGTAATGCTGATACAAACAAGAGATACAATGTACAGCATCGTGGACAAGAAACATGAAGGACTCTTTTTTTAAATTGATGATTTATTTTATGGTTTCAGATGTCTAAGGCCTTTCAAGATTCTTTTGTGTTTGTTTTAATGCTGGAAGATTGTTTGAATGATTTGTTCCCAAACCTTTTTCCACATCTGATGAACCTCCAAAGCCCCCCTGTCAGATGGATTAAAAAACACCTTCATTTACACCATCTCTCATGTACATTTGAACTCATTTTAAACTGGATCGGGTTACTTTTACTTTACAATCCATTCTCAGCAATTACATTCAGATTCCCATTTGTTGATTATGGTTAGCAAACTGTTTATCTATAACAATTTCATTGTGTTTATAGCTAATAATTTTATCTGTTTATCCTAAACAGTTTCAGCTGTTTTCCACATATTTAGTGAGGCACTTCAAACTTTTTGTTTCACTTTTTGACCACATTTTCTATTAACTATGTGCAAAACTGAACCAGGCTGTTTGTATGTGGACAGATTAAGTAAAGTGAAGTGAATAACTAAATAACTAAAAATAAATAAATAAGTTAATTTATTATTAAGTTTGTCTAGAACCAGGCATTTAAAAAGAAACAAAAAAAAAACAGACAATAATTCTCATTGTGTAATTTTAAATAAAGGTTAAAACACATAGTTGTGTAGATTTAATTTAAAGAAACTCTGGTTTATTCATGGCCTGATATTAACTTTCCATGATAAAGTCCTCAAACATTTTCATCAGCACTGTTGTTGGTGTTACTAATTTTTAGTGGGCAAATATACTGTGTGTGCATGTGTGTGTGGGCGTGTATGCCTATTTTTATTAGGATGAGATTGATGTGAGTTTGGACTTTGTCACAGCCCTGCTGAGGCCTGTTTGAGAGCGAAAACTTGGTTTTAGGGTTAAAGCTTGAATTATTTTTGACAGACGTTTTTTTGGGTTGGGGGTTAGGCACTTAGCTGTGATCGTTAAGGTTAGTGTAAAGGGCTATTATGTAAATGAATGTTCTCACAAAGGTAGCCATACAAACATGCATTTGTGCTGTGTGTGTGTGTGTGCGTGTGTATGTGTGCGCGCGCGTGCGTGCGTGTGTGTGTGTGTGTGTGTGTGTGTCAGACAGAGAGAAGGACTGCCTGTGTGTCCTTGGAGCTTTGTGGCTGCTGTGAGTCAGACTTCAGGAGCTGCGGAGTGTGAGCTGAATTCTGATTTCCAGAAAACTCCCTGGAGGGTCAAACTGAAACCCAACCGCCCGCTTAACTAGATTTGCCATTATTACCACTCGTGTTACCCTGCGCATATTCTCTTTTTATTTTGGTGTCCTGTTTTTCTTTTCTTTTTCTTTTTTGTATTTTCTTGTAGCCCCAAGGGTATGTTACAGCACCATTTTCTGTTATCTCCTTTCTTTCCCCACAATGGCAACTAACAAATAAAGTGTGAAAGGCTTTTATCCAAGTTGAAAAGCCCTTTATATTACAAAGAGCTGCACAAAGAGACTGTTGAGCTATGATATTACATGCTTCCCTCAAGAAATGCTCATACATGTCAATCCAAAAAGACCCAAAGTTCTTCAGCTGTTGATTACACTTTAATTTCTACTGTAACAATGTGTCACATTAGGAGTTAAAATAATTCTTTACATCAGTAAAGAAGGAAAGTAAAAACAAAAACAGGTAGTTTTGTTTGTAGCTTCCTTCTAAAGTTAGGTGGGAAAAAAGCAATAATTGAGCTGAAACCTCTTCTGATTCCTTTTTTTTTTTAAAGTTTGAATTTGCAGCAGATGTCAGATTATTGGTCAGACGATTCAGTCCCAACCAAACAGAAAACCAGCAGGTCACTCCTTCCCACAGGAGACAAAACCTGACAACACTTCGCCTGCGGGCCTGCATTAACGAGAGGTTCAACAGGAGGAAATAAATGAGGCTGAATAAGCGTAAATGGTCCATTCAGACTCTTAGATCTTTTATATGAGCTCTTTTTACAAGGTGCCCGTGGAGAGCAGAAGAAGCTGGACTGTCTATCTTAGCTGAAGATGAATGTGCATCAGTGGAATCAGACAGTTGCATCAGTGAGCATTTCCTTTTGACTGAAAGGAGCATTAAACTTGCGATGATGGAAGAAACTGGAGTTTGTTTTGTAGGTCTCAGCAGACAGAATTCTAATCAAAACAGGATTAATAAATAATCGCTCAAAGGCTCTTATAATGGATAAATATGAAGGCTTTGAAGGCTTTGGAGGCAGAAATGCCACATGGGATAAAGCTGGCCTTTCGATTCAATTTAACTGAACAGAGATTTAGAGTGACAGGTACAGATATCCATTAAATTTAAATGGGAATGGGCAAAAGAAAACAAATGTGAAATGCAGCATACACTAAAAATCTGTTGTATAAGAAACAATGCCCCTGAGAAACATTAGCATCCTACATGAAGATTACAAAAGTACAGCTCCACACGTAAAAAAGGCGTGGATGCTCGAAACCCTCTGCTGATTATATTTATCTGTAATATCAGACAAATGTTGTTTTATTCTTTTAGCTGCTAGATGGACTTGCCTAATTAGACTGAACTGAACCTGAGCTGTGCTGATTTAGCCACTGGCTGAGATTATAATGTAAACTCAGTTTTCTTTGCTAGACTGAATTGTTTTAGATCATTCTATGAAGTCATTTACTATTTGTTTTATAGAGTATTAAAAAAGAGAGGACTACAAATAGTAATAAGCTGGCTTCAAATAAATATACCTTAAATAATGCTCCACTTTAACCACTGTAAAGTTCTGCTCTTCAGTATAAAATTAAGGCACTTGTTCTTTCTCAGAGACGTTATAAAAGAGAGAGAGCAATTAAGAGAATCACTTCTTTTTTATTTTTATTTTTTAAGCCAGCAAACTTTCTAAGCAATTTTTTTATCATACTAGTGCCTCCTAATGTCTCTGAAATTAAATGTAATTTAGGTAACAGCTTAAAATTACTACCCGGGAACAATTCAAAAAGGAAGTGCTTTGATTTTACGTGAGTATTTTTATATTATGCAACTTTATTTTTCTACTAGATCTCCACTACTCAGTCTTGTCCCCTGCTTTTGTTTGGGGTACATCATCAATATAAAAGAGGGGCTCCAACAGCTGCTCCTCAAGAAATCCCATCTGTCACTGGCATGGACACTGACGCCAAGGCTGGCTGGCCACAAATACACAAAGCACGAGACTCAGGCCTGTTACAATTTTATTGCACCAACTATCACACTTTTTACAGTACATTTATTGTAAAAAACACATGTACTGTATGTGCACTTGGTGGCCAGCTATAAAAAAAAGTGTAAACTTGGTTGTACGAATGAAATATTTCACTGATGCCTGACATGTTAGTCAATTAGGCAGCTCACCCGGCTGGCTGACCTGAGTATCTCCAGCCTGAATAGATATAACACAACTGTACCAATGGAAATTTTGCACATGCACTATTTCTTAGTGCAGTACATTTAATGAGCAAAGTAATCAAAAGTAGAATACTTTGCAAACAACCTTAAGGACACATTAAGGCTGTTAAAAAACAAATGTAATCTCATCTCACCGGGTCTGTCTATTCTATTACACCAACTTTTATTTTTTTTTTTTTACAAATATAACTGGGTTGTCAGCTATAGTGCACGCTACCAGTGTATCTACTGTTATTAAATAAGCTGAAATTATAACACACAACACTACATTTGCTTGAACTGCTGATCAAATCTGAGATGTGGCTGAGTCAGATATCAAACGGAAAAAAGCAGCATTGAGAATTTGAAAATGCTGTACAGAAAGAAAAGAACTGGATACATTTACATAATGAGATATTCTTTAAAATGGTCTGCAGATCTAGCATTAGTAACTTATTATTAATTAGTTGGGCAATTATGAATAAATAAAACAGTAACTACATGTAAGGGGAAAGCTGTCATCTCCCATGCTGATTTTATTCATCTTTACACCACATTGACAAACTTTGTGGCAATCTTCTAACTGTTCTCTACTTTTTAAACTTATCAGTTATCTGTCTGACTCACTTGAAGATTCTGCTGCTCTCTGTGGGTGTAGCCGCCCACCATGACCATATTTCCATAGGGCAGGGAGGCCATAGAGAAACATAGAGAAAATGAGAAAGAATAAGAGAGAGAGGTGTTTTTTTTTTCCCTGTGGGCGAAGGACGCATCCCGGGCAACAACACAAGTGCAAAGACAGGCATCACAAGTGACTGAATACTCAGTGACTTCACCTTGAGGGAAATGCAGTGAAGGCCAACAGAGTGGATGTTTGACCGCTAAGTTTGCCAGGAAAGGTCATTTGAGGCTGGAAGAGAGGAAGGAGGTGGAGGGGCTGAACTACATTCTTAAAGGACTGCACCAGCTTTGTGAGAGTTTGGCCCATTTGTCACTTCACCCCACGTGTGCGATGAGAGGCCTGATGCTCCAGTAGAAAGCTAAGTGCAGCGCACATGCTGACATTTTTGCAGACTGGTTGACTGCATTACTGCATCTTTTCAGCAGCAGCCAAAGTTAAGTGTTTGCAAAAAAGAAACACAGCAGCTTTTGCCCAATCTATGTGGACAGCTGGTGTTATTAAAGTAGAAGAGTATTCATGCTGTCACATATGTATGAGACAGCAGATTGAAACCACAGCAGAAACACGCTAGTCAGAGAAGGCTTTTGTTATTGTGAATCTCAAGGAAAAATCTACCTTTTGAATTACTCGCAATCAGCGTGACATGCTGAGACACTCGGTGCTGATGACAACAGTGCCAGGTTCATTGTGTTCATCTCCATAGCTGAATTCTAACAGTTTAGAGGCTATAAAATTATATCAAACACTTTCTTATCAGTTCTGTATGCAGTTTTTAAAGAAAGGGTTTAGGCACATTGAAGGGGTGGAGGGTGTGAGGTCCTGTGGTCTCAGGATCTTGTCTACACTATTGCGAATGATGTGGTCCTGTTCAGTTCATCATTGCTAACAGGATCACATAATGACCTCCAGCACTTTACAAGTGGCAGCGATGTGGCGTGGCACTCAGCAGCTAAAGTGTGGATTTCCCACTTCAGGATGGGAACGAGTTGCTGCTTCAAATAAAGGAGCTCGAGTATCTCAAGGTCTTGCTGTCGATTTACTCAATGATCAGCATTCCCACCCTCACCTGTGGCCACCGGCTGTGGGTAGTGGCAGAAAAAATAAGATCGTGGATATAAGGAGCTGAAAATGAGCCCCCATATGGTGTCCTGGGCACCCTTAGAGATTGTTTTCACCTTGGAGAAAGCCTCTGTGCCCCCTGCCAAAAAGAAAAAAAAAAAAAAGTCTGGGGAATGAGCTGGGGTAAAGGAGGTCTGGGCTTCTCTGCTTGGACTGCTGCCCCTGCGACCCAGATCTGTACAATCAGTACAAAGTGGATGGATGGTTTTAGCTTTCCTTAGTTGCAAATCTACTGATTTTAGCTGGCATCAAGGCTGTAACCAGAGTTCAGATTTTTTTTATCTCACTGTATTATATTTAAGGTGTTGCACCTGTGCTCCAGAGATCAGCAGAAAAGGCGAGGCTTCTGAAGAAACTAGGTCCTTGAGGTATAAAACAATCAAAAAACAGAAATCCTTCAGCACCAACTTTGCTGTTTTGCGTACATTTCAACTCCATGAAGTAAAATTAGTGATGAAAAGAAAAACTAAACAAAAATTCAAAACAAATTTAACTTGATTTGATAAGGAATGAGAATTTTTTTCAGATTTTATAAGCAAATCTGTTAAAGGATTCAAAATTAATAAATGCAAAGGAACTCAGTGACACTTGGTCTTTCACCACATAATCTAAACCCGCCTCTTTTCGCATCTGTCATTCAGATTTAAGAATGCATTCAAAAACTACTTGCCAGGCCATCATTCGCCAAACCTGACCTCCACTGTGCCCTTCCATTTTCTCACAGAAAGGACCACCACAGTTACCCTGCTGTTGCCGCTCAGCCGATCCTCATCTCTCCGGCCCACCAGTCTCACATCACACCACCTAGAATGGTTCGGCCTGCCCATCTCCAGGGGCAACCTAAACCCCCCTCCTTGACAGACACAATCTGACAGGAAGCAAGGAGCAGCCGGGGAGGGCTGGAAGCAAGGGAGACCTCACAGAGAATAGAGGTGGCAGAAAAGAAGAGAAAGGCTCCGTACAGCATGACTGAGTGCTGAGAGAGATGTTAAGTTCACAGGAATGATTTGGAATGGCTCACCAGGCAGCCTCAGGCAGCAGCCACGTCTTATTAGCTGTTAGCCGCTGACTCTGTGTGCCGGAGGGCAAAACTTTTAAAGCAGTGACAAAAGCCATAAGCTACAAATCTCTGGGTGTTAGCTACAGCAGCAGTTAGACTTGTATGTGCGAGTTTGCGCGCGCGAGTGTGTTGTAGTCTGCGCGCCACAAGCCGATTAGGCAGATCTGCTGTGAGTTTTAAGGGATTATGGTTTGCACACATTTCTATACTTTTCAGAGGAGATGGAAACTTTCTGCTGCTTTAGAGAAGCAACACCTTTTGAAGTCATGGGAAAGGGCAGTGACCCACATTGCCTGCAGCCTCCACTGAGAGCCAGCTGGATTATCAGAGCCCACAACTAATTGAGTTAAAATTTACTTCCCTGGAAAGCTCCACTCGCCGTATGCTTAAACAGAAATAAACAGCATCATTTACAAGCAGGCTGTCTATGAACTGTCCTCCACCAATGGCTAATTTCCAGTTTTAATAAATGAAGAAAGCGATTCAGATATGTACCAAAATGCAAAGCCTTTTATGATGTTAGAATTAACATCTTAAACGTAAAGCTGATCAACACAAACAGATTAGCCAAGTCAAACCTTGGTCCTTACATAAGATGGGTAATGCATGCCAGGAAAGACCATTACATTCTCTAACATCTATTATGTGCTGGGCTCCTACAGATGCAGTAATTCCATTTGTGTAACGGCCATCTCCTTGCACGTTAACAGGAGAACAATGAACCCGAGAAATTGGGAAGCTGAATGGACAGAAGTAGTAAACAAGTCTACAAATTATGACTCTATCCACTTCTGTAGAATTTGGAATAAGAAATTGATTCTGCATAAAGGATGGGTTGCTGGGGTCGATTCAAATGGAAGACTTTTCCTTTTTAAGTCAGAAATATCAAAAAGATTTGATTTTGGAACACTGAACTAAGTCGTTAATATGTAAATTGGCCCCTTTGCCGTTCTTTTCCTGACTGCAAACTCCCATCTAACTGCCCAAGTTTAAATCAAAAGTTTTGGAATGTGGGAGAATAATGCATTATTTGAATTCCTGTAAATGGGACTCTGACAAGACTCAGTGCTGCTGTTCATAATCAGCTGCTTTTGTGAATTATAGGAAGAGCACAGTACATCATGCGGTTCCTGTGAACGAGTGCTTGCTGCCTTATAAGGCAGTCAGTATAGAGACAGGTCTATTCAGGATTTAAGACTTAAATCCTGAATATAATAAGATTCTCATAATTAACAGGTGGCATTTATGGTTTATCTCCAGATGTCTTATAAACAGCATCATCAAATTAGACTGTGCTGCAGTCTGGTTTTTTGTTTTGTTTGTTTGCTTTAAGGTCTGTGTAATTAAACAGTGGTGATAAGGCTGACTTTCCTCTCATCATTTGTTGTGCATCGTGAAAACAGTCAGCTACAGGAAAATGACCAGGCAACAATCCAAACTCTTCTCACTCAGTGTGGATGTAAAAAAACAAAATTCAGCACTTTACAGAAATGTATCATTTCAGATGCAGTTTGCTGGAGAATAGTGCAAACACTTATACATTCCTTTGAATATATGTGAAGCTTTTACAGCTAATGAGGAGGCAACTGATCTGAATCCTAAACTAAATAAATGTAAAACTGTGTCTCCAAAAAGGGGAAATAACTAAAATATTTTAATGCTATTTTTGGTCCATTTGATTGGCTTATTAATGGCACAGTTATTTCCATTGGCATATACTTCTTTTTGTCAGTGTTTATTTATATATTTATTTACAAGCTATATATATTTATATTTACTCCCACCTGATGCAACATCAATATATATATATATATATTTTTTTACATTTTTCATTGAAAGACATTATTATTACTTCAGCGCTGCACATGCGGTCATTAAAAATCTCTGTGGCAACATGGTGATGCTGTGGAGGGTGCTG
Organism: Cichlasoma orientale; assembly: GCA_034780415.1. Taxonomy (NCBI): domain Eukaryota; kingdom Metazoa; phylum Chordata; class Actinopteri; order Cichliformes; family Cichlidae; genus Cichlasoma; species Cichlasoma orientale. The sequence goes on from JAVDPK010000333.1 coordinate 341,962, forward strand.
AATGATGCTGTCAGCGCGTTACTTTGTATCCACAAGCGGAGCCGAACAGTGGGCGGTATCAATCGTTGTTCTGCATTTGAAGTTTAAAGATGTGAAAAGTGTCAATTTGAACAAAAATCTCACCAGATAAATGATAACGCTGTTGTTTAGAAATGAAATGCATGCGCAGGAAGGTAAAAGGCTGAAGCTTACACTGAATCCAACACGAGAAGAAGTCGAAAACCTAAAAGCATCGTTTTGCTGGCGTGTTTTGCACAAATGAAATTCGCAAAACTGATTTAAAGGACTTACTTCATGTTTAAACACGGTCTACTCTCGGCTTGGTTTTGCAGAAGTTCTTCTCGAAGAAGCCTCAGGACAGGTGCAGGTGTTACTGCCTCTTTCCTCCAGAAGTCTCTCGCTGCTGAAGCGACTGACCGATTCGCGATCAGCAGAAGAGAAGCGGAGGCTTTCAGTCCCGTCCTTCTCCGCCGCCAAGATGAGAGGAGGAGGAGGCGAGAGGAGAAAGTGGGATGAGAGCACTTTTAAAAAAGACCAAGAACCCTCACCACCACCACCACCACCACCACCACTCCCTCCTCCTCCTCTTGCTGAGGAGTGAACAAATGAGGACACATCGGTATCATAAGCGGGACGTCCCCAAGCTGTAATTTGATGCTGAAAAACTAGTTCATGCTTTCATTAATTCTAGGCTGGACTATTGTTATTCATTATTATCGTGGGTTTTTTTTTCTAAAAAAGTTTCCAAAAAAAAAAAAAGCCTCCAGTTAATCCAAAACGCTGCAGGGAGAGTGCTGACAGGGATAGTGAGATCAGTTTTCTCCAACGTTAGCGTCTCTTCATTGGCTCCCTGTTTAATCCGAAATATAGGCCTGATTTAAAATCCTTCTCCTCACATGCAAAGTCTTGAATAATCAGGCCCTATCACATCTCAGTATTATATTATCCTGACAGAGCACTTATTTCTCAGTCTGCAGGCTTACTTGTGGTTCCTAGAGTTTCTAAAAACAGATTGGGAGGCAGAACCTTCATCTTTCAGGCCCCTCTGCTGTGGAATCAGCTCCTAGTCTGGATTCACCCTCCCCACTTCTAAGACTAGACTCAAAGCTGTCTTTTTTTGATAAAGCTTATAGTTTGGGCTGGATCAGGTGACCCTGAAACATCCTTTAGTGCAGGACTTCATGTGACACACCAAGCACTTCTTCTCCACTCACCTCTTTTCCCTCCCCAGGTGTTTATATAGAGCTGTAGCATGACATAAAATGTGTCTTCTCCTATAGACTGCACTGTTAAAAAGGCAATAACTGATTTTTATGGGCACTAGGGGACAGAACAATTCCACAACAAGCTGATAAACAGCTCTAATATGTAATACCCTTATTAAGTTGTCAGGGCTAAAGCCAACAGTCCAATCTACACTTCCAGCAGACTCAAGAACATTAGCATTCAGCTGCAGGCTCGAAACATTAATACCCGCAATCATGTCTGGATCTCCAAAGATGGAAAAAAGTGATGTTTTCTGATGATTTATGCTAGAATCTTGGGAGATCTGTATCTAATTTCTCAAACTGTGTCACAATTAGAAGATAACATCTTAAAATATAATTAGTATTCTTGCATAACGATTCTGAAGTTATCTGATTTGCTCTTGTTTGTTTCTTTGCTTTGGCCACTAATTAATGATAGCGACTAATGCAACAGTGGCAATCTGAATGTCAATTACATGCAAGCTCTGCTTAAGTGCTCACTAGCTAACTTGGTGTTTATTAAAGCTTTTTTCAGAATTTTTATTTTGGAAAGGAGCTTGGCAGTAGCAAAGTGGAGCCACGCAGTAATATGTGTGTTAAAAATAAAGCTGCAAGAGGCTAAAGAGCTGCAGAGCTGGACTGTAATTAGAAATTCAGCGGTCAGATATTCAGTAAGCTGGTAAGTTGAACACATTAAAAGCCCACAAATGCTTGAAGTCATGAGATTACTGTTACCTGGTGGTTTGATATCAGAAATATAAAATCACCAGCAAGTTTTAACATGAAGGTTGTAACTTAACAGAAGATGTTAACCCTCCAAAAATCAAGCAACATTCGTGGGATTTGTCATTAAAAAAAATAAAATAATAATACACAAACTGTGAATTCCAAAAATTTCCACATAAATGCAATCAGCAGGTCGTCCATGACTAGACTAGGTCTTTGACACTAGAGTGACCTATTTCACATTGCATATTGATTAGTGGGGCTTTAAACACTGAATTAATCTACGAGACCTATAAATCTTATCGAGGAGCAGCCGTAAAGAACATCTTTGAATTTACTGTTGGACACTCGAATGTCACTGGAACCCTTAATGTGAGATACTCTGAGTGACTGGCACTTGATATTGCCTGTACCTTAACTTATAATGTATTTTAAACATGTTTTAATAAATGTAAAAAGTTGCTTGTTACAGAGATTTCTATTTTCCCCTGCACAGTTTTCATCACCCACATGCATGACAGTATAGGAAACTATGCTTCCACATATGCTGATCCTGCTGCCAACTCACTGTATGTGCTGTAGGTTAACTACTGTAGCAATCTGCAAAATGGACAAATTCCTGATGGCGTGGCCATCGGTAATAAAAACTGAATTATGCACAGAGCTGAGGCCGTGCCATGACTAATATGTTTGGTGTGTGATATGTGCCTGGAAAGGATAATCTGCAAAGTCTAGCTCCCAATAACTTGACCCCAGGGCCAATAAATTCCATCAAATCTATAATGTATTGTCTAATGACCAGCCATGCTCTTTCATGTACTTCAAGGCCTTATTAATACAGCAGGTGGTCACTTAATCTTCTTTAATTTCAAAATTCAGGAATAGCTTTAATCAATAATGTGCAATCACATTTAACAAAGGCCAAAATGAGTAAAAGAATCAGTGAGCCAAAAGTTGTTTCTCATTTGAAATGGTTATTCAGACTCAAATATGAAGAAGCATTTTAAAAATATTAACCATGACACAGCTGGAGAAAAAAATCCAAAGCTTAATTTAAAGCTCTGGCTTGAGTTTAATAACAGGGAATAAAAACAAAGTATTCACATTTTTGCCCGTATACAAAGAGATTAAGAGGCGATAAACAGCATGGGATAACCTGGAGGACGGATTAAACCACGTTGATTTGCAACAAAGGGCTGCACATGGTCTGCAACAATTTTTACAGTAGATGGATGATAAGTAACATCCACATGAATGCCAAGACCCAAAGTTTCCCAGCAGAACAAGATGATCAATATTATTAATTCCACCTGACAATTATTTTAATGCTCTGGCTGACTGGTGTATTTCATTATGGTGGTCTATGAGGGAACTGCTTTTTGGGACACTGCAATCCTGCTAAAACTGGCAGCAAGGCTGAGCGGAGTGGTGGCGCCATTTCCAGGTCTCTTACTACTTCTGTGTTGGTCAGGCGCCGTTATCCTACTCTGTGATTTGAGTTTTTTGCTGTTTTGTTGAAACGCAATTCAAAACGCTTGAATGTAGGACTTTAGTTGATTTCTGCGAACGTTTGTGAACAGCTTCCTTTTTACACGTCAGACGCACATCAGCATCCAGTCAAACCAGGAATAGTTACTGACATGCATCAGAGCAAGAAAAAGAAAAAAAATTCTGTAACTGTTTGAAATTTAGGAAGGATTGGATGAAAATGCTTTCATCAAAGAAATGTTGTTGGTTTGTTTTTGCCAGAATTTGCCAGATACAAGGTTGATGAGCTATGTTTGCCAGCTGGAAGGCCAAAGCTAATAAGCTAACAGATGATGAAAAGCTCCATAGAGCAAATAGGGATGTGCACAGCCTGGTGTGAATTCTTCTGCCAAGGCTGAAGTGTGTATTCAATGTTATTTTACTGTCAGCAAAATCATCAAGCAAAATTTGATAAAACTGGTAGAAATATGAAAGAAACCTTACATATTGATACAGATAAATTTAAAACAGCAAGACAGATCAGTCTTCAAGGCTTACTGCACCTTCCGAGTGCCCCTCTAGTTATTCATGGGTTTTAAGCCACCTCATTCAGATTACACATATATTTGATCCACTGCTACTATTAAATTACCATTAGTCCCACTTAGAGCCGACTGGATGTGTGCTGAATCCAATAAATTTGTGCTGCTGAGATCTCAGAACGTGACAGCATGGTATTTTGGGGGCATGTAGAGATTTCCTAATAAAGACCTAGAAAGTGCCGGTGAACCGCTGCTAGTGTTTGTGCAGCGTTGCCTGTGACGTTTGGTGTGTTCCTACCATTTTAATGAGCCTCTCTGTTCCAGCAGATGTGTCTGCTGTTGCTTTTTCAGGAAGGATGGCGTTCTGTATAATTAATTTGCTGGTGTTGAATTCACAGTAGAGGGGAGAAAAAGTGCTGATACATTCACCTTTAAGGACAAACAGCTGCCAAAGGGGACATAAAGTGGGACAGTATGAGACTGTGGAAGACTCGTATGCTTACAGCAGCATGCTGGTGTGAGGTTTGAAGGGCAGAAGTATGTTGACGGAGCTGGCGGCGTGCTCTGTGGAAAGGCTGGTCTTCAATGAAACAGGAAATTAACATGTTTTGTGCCGTTTGTCAGATCTGACATTTGATCCAGTTCTGCTCATTCAAAAGATTTTTGAAAGGGGTAGACGAGTTCTGAGACACAAACACAACAAGCAGTCTCACAACTCAGTGATCAGGGCTTGTGGTAGGGGTGAGAATAATTCCTGTTTTAGATACCACATCAATTCTACGCGTCTGCAGGATGTGTCAGAACATCAGACACGTTTCCCATTAAAAACTCAAAACGATTTGCAAAGTGTACAGAAAACATATTCAAGGTATTGAAAAGATCCTTAATTATTCACAGTTTTTCTTTCTAACTTTGCTTTGGTCAAAAAAATCCATCCATAAAATTAAAAGACAAGATATATGGAATAAAAACAACTGTATGACTAAGCTGCAGACAACACTGACAGAATGTGTATGCACCATGTGGTGAGCTGATTCCCATAACTGCTCAGTAGGGTTGAGATCCAACGATTAACTCCATTATAAACAGAATACCAGCTCACGGCTTCTTCTTTAAATATTTCTTGCATATTTTGGGGCTTTGGATCCCGTTTCCTGTTTGAAAAGGAAACCCTCTCCAATCGAAAAAAAATCCACATTGCAAAACAGTTACAGCTTTCCTTGTTCATGATGCCTTTGATCACATACAATTCTCACAGCCTTTACGTTTCCCCTTACAAATGTTCTTCTCTTTTGATCAGCTAAACCTCATTTTCTTTTGGAATTTTCCTTGCCCAATGTCTGCAAACTTCTGCCCATGCCAGACATGTCTCTGTTTTTTCTTTGTAGCTCTGCCTACAAGGCCAGCTTCCAGGAGTCGAGTCTTCGCTGTTGATGCTGAGACTGCTGCTTTGTGGAGGGTAATGAAGCTGCCAACAAAGGACCTGTGAGGCATCCGTTTTTCAAACTGATGTATTTCCTCTTGCTCAGCTATGTACCAGGGCCTACCACAGAGCTCATTTGTGCTGTTCAGATAAGTCCCTCTAAAAGAAGTTGTTTTGCCACTGGGCAGACATCATCAAACACTTCCAGGCGCCTTTTTTGGGAAGTTATCTTGAAACTTTAATTTCAATGGCCACTGCGACAGGAAAACTGCATTTATAGACTCATCAGTCAAGTCTGAAATTCCTTTGCAATACCATAATTAAGTTAAACACTTAAGACTTATGAATAAAGTCAAATGCTCCCCCCCCCCGCGGTAGTTATACTTGTACCACCGTCTTTGCTGTTGCTAAATCTTCCCTTTGTCATGTCAGCACACACCAGAGCATGAAATTCCCCACATTAAATAGCCTTTATTTGGCCACATGGAGACCATTTTCATCCTCCCAAAGGCTGTCGCAACAAGCACTCAACTAGCTGAATTTATTGCTTAGCAGTGCTAACGTAATCAGAAAATAAATTTGAATTTAATGATTTTTAACAACTCGTGTAAGTAACAGCTAGGCACAGAGAGTACACCTTACTATCACTGAGATGGTCAAATAGACCTGCAAATATGACCTTAGAATTTCCAAATGCTGGAAATTGGGTTTTAGAGAGATGCTGATTTAACTGTGTGGTCATATTTGAAGCCGTTTATGTGCTGCCATTTGTAAAGTTTCTGATACACGTATCTCTCAGTACCTCAGCTGGTAACAGATGGCACTGTTGTCAGTGGAGATACTGAGAAATTTACTCATCACTGTTTTTTCCACAATAGAAAACTAATGTGGAAAAAACAGTGACGGGTGAGTGTATGAAATTTAAAAGTTAAAGTGTTTTGTTCACTTTGATGTGTGAGTTATCTCAGAGGTGTCGGCTTCATAACACCAATTACTGTAACACCACAAAATTGCTGTTGTAATCATTTATTGAATCTATGAGCACGATGAAGGTAGAGTGGATAACATATTTCAACAGACATTGCATAGGAAACTGCACAAACTCAGAGAGTCACCACTTCCTTTTCTCAAATTTGGACATTTACATTTGTAGGCTGGAAAGAGGGAAGATAATCAACTGGACATTCAACCACTCCTGTAACAGGTGAAATGAGAGGAAGATCACAGCAGCGGCTAGCAGTGAGGACCCTGAAGTCAAAACATCAGCATTTTGGGGAATGGGAGTGCATCTGAAAGTCATTCATGTGACTAATTTTTAATTGTGGTGGAAATATTGATCAATTTTGCAATAATAACACCAACAGCTTTAACAATGCAAGCTTTAAAGAGGTCTGTGAACAGACATTAAAACACATTAATAAAATCTGCATGCATGACTTATGACTTAATCATTTTTCCTATTATTACATTCTATGTTTGAGTAAAGCTGAACCATATTTAGTCAATTTAATCGCTTATTTAATTGAAATCTAATGGGGCTCTATTAGTCAGGTCTGAATTTATTTTTCACTGGTGTGCACGTGGTGAAAAGATCACAATATTTGATTGTGGTATATACATGACTCTGGATAAAATGCGGTCCTACTACAGTCGAGTGCTGATTTGGTGAAAAAATAAAAATAAAAATTTACCTTGTATAAAGGTAGAAACTGTTTACATCACATACTAATGTTCCAGCAAAGACATGACTGCCCCCAAGAGGCAGGAGCACCATTTGAACACAGTTTAAAACCCTGATGAAGAATATGACTGCTGCAATTAAAGCTTGATTTATAGTCCTGCACTGAATCTCCGCAGGACCTACACCATCGCGGGTGATGCGGCTGTTTGCATCTATACATGTGAACGATGTGTCTCCATTGTTCTGCTATCAAGAATGACACTGAGCTGACCTTGCTGCACATGCAGCAAATAAATATTAAACACTCACCTTTACTGAAACCAAAACAACTGCCTCCATACCAATGCCCTGCTAGAAACAAGTCCCACCAGCTAGCAAACACTTATGGTCGTTACCTGTGCAGTTATGTGCAAGCATGATCTAAATTAACCTCAATTTCAATGCTCCCCTGGATATAAAAATTTGTACCATAATTTTTGTTGCGATCCAGCTACAAGATGCGCGTAAGGCTAAGGAAGATTTATTGTAGCAGTATAAATCAAGCTTAAATTGATGTTGTTCCAATTCTTCCTTTTCAGTGACAACAGTACAGTTTTAAAATTCAGGCAGCTGGTAGAAGGTTATCGGGTGCAATTTCAGTTCTCTTGGTTTCGTTCTTCACACGTCAACAGGACAGTTCGCTCCCGCAGTCCAAACCGCACGTCCACCATATCAAATATTCTACCCCAACTTGGCACTACCTGGCCTCTGAGCTGGCATCCAGCTGCCTCTCCCACTCATGTTCCACCACTTTGTAAAGCTCCATGGTGGCTCTAGCATCCTCCACAGAGGAGTGGCCTTTGTTCCCAATCTGAGGACACGAGAGAGGACGTGTTAAACAGCATGTTGGTCACGTTTATTAAATCATGATGACATCGCATTTTAACTTTTCAGTTGAGAAACTGACTGCTTTTCTATTCATGTTGCAGTTTAAATTCATCAGTTCATTTCATGAGCGAAGCGAATTTCAGGGTTTAGGTCAAAAGAAAGAAAGAACTCAAAGCAAACATGTTCTAGGGTAAATATTTACACACTAAGGTTTTATCCTAATAGCTGACAAAACTTTAATGGAAGAGAGACAGTCCTAGTCAGGCAATATTTATTTACTAGATTGGGCACAGAGGAGAAAGAAAAACACTGTGCAGGAGATGCAGAGCCTGTCTATTAAACAGTAAACAGCATACGTGTTGATCAGGAAATCCAGTTATTAGACAATCTTGTTGCTGGTTGTTGTAACACATTCAGGATCACTGCCATGTCTGTGTTTTTAAAAGGCAGCTAGCTCCGTGTATGTACTTGTAAAATGTATATTTTGAAGAGATGCTGATTACAGTTTTCTGTTTCTCTGTAATGCAGCATAACACTAACCATGTTATTTGAAATGCTATTCCTCAGACCTGGAACACAAACCAATTTCTGATGCCCCTCAAAATATGCCCTTTCTGTCGATGGTTCATAAGCTCAATAAGGAAAGACCTGCAATGCCCTGTGTGGGTTTCTGGTTTTCTAAGGTGGATTTTAAAACTTTTGTAGCTCAAGACTTCAAAGGATGTTCTTGTGTTTTTGCCCTTGCTTTTCACAGTACCAACATAAATAAATACACTCGTTAATTTCAGACTTTTTGCACAGAAAAATCTGCTGCTACTCCATATAAAGTCTGATGACATACAACCCCAGCATGAAAAACGATTAAGCTAGGACTTGCCTAAAGTGTTTGCTGGGCATTCAGTGATCTATCCAGCTGGGATGGGCGGATTCTGAAATCTCAGAGAGGTTTAACCATGTCCTTCTCTAGCATTGCTCTTCAGTGAACTTCAGTGAAGTTGGAGCCTGTCAATGGTATGAGGAACCAGCCGGAGAGGCCACTCTGCTATGTAAGTCACAAAGTGTATATGGCTTTATTTATTATTTTCGTTTTAAAAGCACAGCTGTACCTCACACATGCACCACAAATGCAATCTTAAAGCTCAAAACTGCTGAATTCAACTGAGGGACAACCAATAAATTTAATGCTTTTCTTTGACACTTCTACTCTCCACTGTACCTCCACTGACTGTACATATCTTCTAATCTACTCAACCATAACAGATAACTTTGTCCTACCTGAATGTCACGGTTAAAGATGGCCTTAGTGAGCTTCTTCAGTGAGGCGCACCCATTCCCTTCGATGCCGGCCTTCTGGTTGAGGAGAGGGATTTGGGAAGTGTCCCTGATCAGTTCAGGAGGGTGCAAGTAGCCGATGACCTTGAAGTCATTGTGGACAGCATGGCCAACCACCACCTTTCCTTTAATCAGCTTCAATATCTGTAGTACCAGCAGAGAAAACATCTTTTTTGCTAAACTCATATAGTTTATATAAAGTAACAGAGGCTGCAAAATCAAATCCTTTAGTAGAGGAACTTGAAATAAAATATGGAAGAATACTTACTGGTATTCAATCTAAAATGTTAAAGACTTCAAGCAGTGTTTTAGGACTTTAGGACACTATATTATAATAGATTGTAATTTCTTTCTTTGATATGTTAGACAAAAGTTTTGGAAGATTTGAGCTGCCCAAAGCAAAGTTAATTTGACCATCTTAACCCACTTACCATTCTTTTGCACAGCTTCAGACCATTAAAAGAAACCAGCAAATAAACTGAAACAGTAAAAAAATAACTGTAGGTTTGCTGCAACTTGCATGGTAGCTTTGTGCAGTATATTGTGTTTCCACCTGGCCTGAAATGTGCTTTACCCGACAAGATTTTCAGGTCAGGTTTTAAATTGATAATTTTTTTAATGTGTTAATGCGCTTAGCTTATATAGAGTGAGTAGTAAAATGGTAATGACTAAACTGTTGTCGTACTTACTGAAAATCTGAAATGCACAAAAATGTAGTCTCTCATATATCAGCGTCCTAATTGAAAAAATGTCCCTGTTTTACATGATAATAAATAACATTGTTGTATTTTCACATACAGACATGGGAAGCATGTAAAATCACCTGGAATTTAAATTAAGAATAAACTTCTGAAGTTTCTGTATATGGTAACTTGCACTGGAAGTGGAAAATATCACATATATACACATAATTGCTACATCATGCCAACATCCTTCTAGAAGGACGAGGAACTGAGATCCCACTAAGCATTTATGTGGACAGCTGTTTTACAGCATTACCTAAATTAACTTAGATTTTAATAATCACTAGTGTATAAAAACTGCATGCATATATATATATATATAAAAATCAGCAGTTAAACCTGATAAAAATAAAATGAAGTTTGCTGACTGCCCCAAAATAGTTTGAAAGCTTATTTCTCCTGATACTTGTTGGGTTTTCTCACCTCCATCCTGGCTTGTGCGAATGGCGTGGCATTAATGAGGTCAGCGCGTCGGATGCCACTCCATCGGGTGCGATAGTCCGTGACCTTTGAAGTGGGCCTGATAAACTGATCATAAATCACATCTCCTTCATAGGACACTATACTGCAGCGAGCAAGCTCACTGAGGCGCTTTGGTCCTGTGCCTACCATCTCGCAGTCAATAGCAACATACTTATTGGGGTTCCTTGATGAAGTGACGACGGGCTTACAGGTGCTTGATACTGAGGGGCCTGGGCTGAAGGCTGTTGATTTTGGGTGTTCCTTTGGTTTTTCATCACTGCCTTTGCTTTTCTCAGCAACAGTCAAGGAAGGCTTGGTGTGTGTGGATCCTGAAGGCCTAGAGCTACTGTGTGAAGCACTTGCTGGGCTGACCAGACACGGTAAACTTATGTTTTGTGTGGAAGTGGGAGGCTGTGGACATTTATTGGAAGCTCCATTCTGAAGTGGAGGTTGGCTCTGTCTGAAGTCTTGCCTATATTGGTTGTTTTTATGTCTATCTTCCCTGTAGCCCTTCGCCCCATGGTTGTGTCTCCTTCTACGAAGCCAGTCCCTTTTCCTGTTTGGCTTTTGTTTCGGAGCTTTCTTCTGTGCGGTGCCATCGAGAGATAAATTAATCCAAATGTCTGACATGTTCACATCAAATTTAAAAGTTTCTAAACACGCACTTTCTGGCAAAATAATCTCATAGGTTGGCTTATTCGGAGTCTTGCAACGGGTCCTTGCTGGTTGTAGTCCAGTTTAGAAGTTTCATCCTGCAAGGCAAACAACGTTATCAAACACTGCCTAGGTTTGCAAGATTTTAATGAATGACTGACCTCTAACTAGAGACAGAATTTAAGACAAATGCCTGAATATGTCTGCAAATTTTCAGAGAATTTTCTAGCTACAAGCAAATGGGACATCCAATTATTTGTTTCCATGCACCAAACAGTGGCAACAATTAAAAAAAAAAAAAAAAACCAACAACAACAAAAGCACTGCATTACCAACATTGATATCATGTTCTACGACTATAGTGCATGAAGGGATGCCACCAAAGAGAGTTAGATGGGACTGAACTAAAACCTCAGTATCTGATTTTGATTGCCAGATTGGTACTGTAACCATTAGTATTGAGCCAGACTTCCACTTTAGATGCCTCCCTTTTTAACTGTGTACTTCTTTTCTCCGATTTGATAGTATTGGTTAGTAGGCGGTTCGAGACTGATCAACACTACTAAATCTAAACTGGATTAAAATACAGGCTAGATCTTAATGGCACTTTATACGCGATTAACAAACAACTGAAACATGTCGCAGAATCAAAGCACCTCGTCAGTTTCACGGTGCTAAATGCTACTAATGCTTTTATTAACGCTAATAACTGCTAAGGTTAGCTGGCTAAAGCTAACAATTGGTATCAAACACTGCTTATTGATCGTCTCTCTCAACGGACAGATTTTTTTCCTGCTTATGAGCATTCGCAGGTCGATACTGATTAGTTCCCTCCAAGGAAATGTCTAAAATTAACTTTTAGAAAGATAAAACCAGACCTGCTACACGTGAACGACACGAATCCTCCTGCTCAGACCATACAATCTATATCCGGGGCATGCTGCCTTTGGGTACTCCTTGTCCAGCTTGTATAATCTAGATTGGTGTGAATACTTTTATCTCTGGTATCTCAAAGGCTATCTATTTTATTTCAAAAGCTTTAGAATAATAAGCGATTTTACAACTGGTATGCACAGTAACGCTGAGTAATATTACTTAACTCAAAGTCTTTAAACTTTTTTTGGTAGTAATCTTTACACTAGTTAGTTTTCTCTTCTACTTAGCCAAACAGTGCTTGCGTGCAGCTGCAAGTGAAATTACGGGGAGCGCTTAAACGTATCGCTTCTCCACTGTAAACGTGAAAGTTGCAGTTAGCTACGGAAACAAGCTTGTGGCTAAAATCAACTTTCACGTTCCGGAATTAAAAGGAAATACTTTAAACGTTATAATTGTAATTTATGGAGAGGGCTTTGGTATTTTAGAACCACTTGGTCTTAATTAGAAGCGTTAACGAGCTAACTCGAGTTAGCATTAGCTCCAGGATGTGGAGATGTTTACACCAAGTTTCACAGCGGAGCAGCAGAGAGAGCTGGCCAAGAGACTCACCAGCTTTCTGTCTCAGTACAGCCACCTGTCCGACTCCTACATAATTGTGCGTATTGATATCGGTTTCTGGAGTTTGCGGCTTGTCCAGTGGGTTTTTGTTGTGTTTTGCAGAAGTAAATAGCCCGGCCCCTAAAACTAAATGTTACTATGCACGTTTTTTTTTTAGTTGTTTCATACATTTCGCGAGATTTCCTTTTCACTAATCATGCGCCTTTGCGAGACAAGCAGATCAGTGAAATCACTCGCAACAATAAAATGATACCCTGTGAATATTTACATGTGCAGTCCTGTGAAAATCTTAGTGTACCCCATGAGTCAGTGGTTTGTTAAAACAGCTTTAGCAGCAATAACGTGAAGTAATCATTTTCTGTATGACTTTATCAGTCTCACATCATTGTGGAGGGATTTTAGCCCATCCTTTTTTACAACATTGCTTCACTTCATTGAGTTAAGGGCAGATCAGTTTGAGGTCTAGACTTTGATGAGGCCATTGCAACATCTTGATTATTTTCTTTTTTTAGTCATTTTGTTGTAGATTTGCTGCTGTGCTTCAGATTATCATCCTCTTGCATGACCCAGTTTAGTCCAAGCTTTAGATGTCATATTTGAGTCTAGAATACTTTGGTGTACAGCGGAATTCATGGTCGAATCAATGACTGCAAAGTTCCCAGGTCTTGTGGCAGTAAAACAAATCATCACTCCTCCACCACCGTGTTGGACAGTTGGTCTGAGATGTTTGTCCTCATATGCTGTTTGATTTTGGCGAAACATGGTGCTGTTAATCAGAGCCAGACATCTTCACTTTGGTTTCATCTGTCATTTTAGTAACAGTGCATAAGCACAAAATTGTGCCTAAATCATGCATACAAACATTTCACGCACAAATCAGTAATTTAGCTGAATTTGTTCGTACTTAAAGAAGAAATTTAGAAGTGCCTCTGACCATCCATACAAAAGGATGAAGGCCTGCCTGTCTTAGGAATGTTCAAGTCTTTAAAATGACTACTACAACTAATGATAATAATAATTATTATTATTACCTTGTAATGTAATTATTATTATTATTATTATTATTATTATTGCCTTTTAGTCCTTAATTACAGTTTTCCACAACATAATAAGCCACAAATTGTTCAGAATTACAGTTTAAAAAAAATGACACTGCATGTAAAAAAAACAAAGTACTAAATGGAAATGTGTAGGCCTTAACTTTTTAATTTAAGCATGTTCCAGTATTCCTTATGGTTTCATTAAAATGACTTCCATCATTGCTGGATGCCATCAATAACAGTGTAATTTCTCAGCACTGTCCCATGGATTCTGCAGAACCTGTTTTTTGTTTTTTGTTTTCTTCCATTGCACTGAGTTTCTCATCTCGGGCTGTCAGATGAAGTGCTGTTGTCTTCTTTGTCTTCTTTCATATTAACTTTAATTCCAAACTTCTTTTTTTTTTTTTACTTGAGCCACAGTGAGTGTCTCAGGGGAAACAATATTTAGCAGGGTCGTTTTTGTATTTATTTATATTTAAATGCTAACCGAGGTCTGTAGTCTGTACCTCTTGAGTTTTTTGTAGTTTCTCTGAGCGTTGCACGGTCTGACCTTGGAGTGAATTTTCTGGGCTTTATTTACACAGTGAAAACAGCTGGATTCAAATCCAACACTTTGGTGTTTTTTAATACCTATCAGTTTATTATTCTTTCTACAGGAATTCTTCACAGAAAATCTGTGGCACACATTACCCAGTAGCTGGCAGCCTGTGCTGCAGGACCTGTCATATCCACAGATTGCAGACCTATTGTTGGATGCCACCAATGAAGACAGGAGGTACTACTGGATTGTAGTTAGGCCCTTTACACATACTTAAAGCAAAGTTACAAATATCTAAATCAGTTTGCAGTTTGGTCCCTTCACTGAATATCATGGCAATAAAAAAATATGCCCTTATTAGGTAACTAATTACCTAAAACCGTTCTCATTCCAGATATCCTTCAGTGTGGCCTCTGTCTCTCTTGGCTTTCCGTGCCACAGCTCATGCCCTGGCATTTCCCAGAGAGAGCAGTAGTGAGGGACAGAGGGTGTTGGGGTCAGTGAAGCCTGAGGAGTTCCTAGAAAATCGTAGTCAGAGCTCCCTGCTGGGGCACATTTTCAGAAAGCACGTTAAACCCAAGAAACAGCATGAGATCCGCAAGCTCGGCATGGTATGTATGCATATTGGTGGTTGTGGTGGCTGCATTAACATATCTTAGCTTTTCTGTTTACAGTGTTTTGAGTATTTTTTTTATACATTTCCAGCTGGTTAAACAACTTTGTGACCAGACTGACTGCAACAGAGTGGTGGATGTGGGCTCTGGGCAGGTATCACTCACACCCTTCAGTAATTCATTTATTCATTCATTTATTATTATTATTATTTTAAATCTCAGCAGCATTTTAACATGTAAGCATATCACATCAGTATATTTTCCAAGATAACACTTTAATTACAATGGGTATTAAAATAGGTTAATGGTTCCATGTTAGAAGTCTGTAACATCCAATTTCAGGCACATTTTTAAGGGGCTTAAAAAAAAGAGATGTTCATAAATTGAACTGAAGCAGTAAATTATGCTGCAGTAAACACTGATCATCTTTGCCCTGACCAGGGTCATCTGACTCGTTTCCTGTCCTTTGGTCTCGGGCTTTCTGTGACTGCTATTGAAGCTGATCAAACCTTAGTTACTATGGCATCCAAGTTTGATGGACAGTTACTGTGGGCACTGGAGAAGGAGAAGCAGAAAAAGGTTGGTAATTTTCTAATATTATTGCACACTGTCAATGTTTATGAATAAACTTTGCATCTCGGGGAGCTTTAAATTCCCTGTAAAGTTACTAAAACACAAGTATTGTGCATAATGCTCTCCTGTTGCATCTTATTAATTATTAATTGCAGTTTTCAAAAATATACTTTTTCATTCTTTTCCTTAAAAAAATGCAATTTAATGCCTGTTGTCAAGAAAAGCTTTCTGGGAGTCATAAGGAAATTCAAACATGTAAATGAGAAGTAAACTGTTGATTTGACAAAGCAGAGTGAGTTAATGTGCAGCTCAGAGATGAACTGCAGCAGCTTCTGTTTTTGGCCACTTGGGGGCAGCAGATACAAAATGTAAACACTGACTTTTGAATCTTCAGGATAATTTGTTCACCTTCTTAGCAAACTGTGGGGGTTTCCTCCTCTAGCAAATGCAGGCCAACATTACCAATCATCTGGAATTTTGTTTATATGCATCTGATGAATGAAAGCTTTTATTATGATTATATCTGCTGAATTAATTATATAAAAATGCTAATTATTTAAGTTTCACCTCTTACCACAGAATATATCAACATAAATATTAATGAATATCTTTTGCTTCCTAGAATTTGTCCTCTCAGGTTCCTGCACAATCCTTTCCTCACCATGTCGCCGGTTGGGTAAACCCCAAGGCATCATGGGAAGCTTTCATCAGCCAGCTAAGAGCTGCAGATTGTGTCAGTGAAGGTCCCCAAACTCCATCCGGACCCAGCAAAAAGAAACTGCGGGGCTCTGAGCAACAGGGAAGCTTCCATGTAGTCCAGACTTCTTATGCTTACTCTGATGCTAAATCTCAAGAGACTGAACTGTCAAAGCAACAAAAGTCAAACAAGAAGGATGAAGAGGAGTTAGCTGATGAAAACTGCTGCTCGTGCACTCAACCTATCTATCAGGAGGGGGTAAACTCTGAAGCAGACAGCTTGCAAGGCTATCCAGACTTTGTCCTCACTGGTCTCCACGCCTGTGGTGACCTCAGTGCCACCCTCCTTCGCCACTTTGTCAACTGCCCGTATGTGCGCGGCATCACCTCAGTGGCATGTTGTTACATGAAAATCACAACCAAAGAAAACCCCACCCCTCCGGGACTGGTCATACCACCCGCTCCACCAACATCAAGTCAAGAGTCAGTTCGCTCAGAGTTTGGGTACCCGATGAGCTCCTGGGTGTGGGGGCTGCCGGGACATCAGTTGTCCTATAAGGCCCGAGAGGGGGCGTGTCACGCTGTGGAGGACTATGTGCGGAGACTCAGGGAAGGAAGCGAGCTGCTCAGGACGCACTGTTACAGAGCGATGCTTGAGACGTTCATCAGAGACACGAGGCCAGATCTGCGCAGGGCAGGAATCCAGACCATCAAGAAATCACACTTATTACCTTTTACAGAGTGAGTGAAAACTGCAGCCAGCAGGCATTTACACAGGTCTGTCATTTCAGCTGATGTAGCCAAAGTTATCCAAAAATGCAGCAATCATTGGTACAACCTGAGGAGGGTCACTGAAATGTATTGTACTAGTGCATGCCCACATTATAGTATTGTTTAGCCTCTTCATCCCTTCCAGATACGCCCGTTTGGGTCTGGCTCGGGTCAGCCTGCCTCCTGAGTTGCCCCTGGACCCGGTGCGAGTGGAGGCCATGTTGAAGGAGCAGGGCAGGGTGGTGGTGTACTTCAGCCTGACCCTACTGCTCGCCCCTGTGGTGGAGACGATGGTGCTTCTGGACAGGATGATCTACCTCCAGGAGAATGGTGATCCAGTTGATGCTGTCACACATATTAAATATTACGATTGTTTGTGCAGTCTGTCCATTCACCTAAAACCTTGACTCTCTCCCTACAGGTGTGGACAGTCAGCTAGTTCCTCTCTTCAACCCAAACTTCTCACCAAGAAACTTTGTGCTGGTGGCTCTGAAATCTTGTGGACAATGACAACAAAGCGGAAATTTCCACTTCATCATTTTTTGTATTTAGGGATTTTAAACAATGAATATTAAGAAAGGTTTTAAGCTTTCATACTGCCTGAACATCATGATCCTGACATAATACCTGTCTTACTAGTTATTACTTAAAGTCCTTATGACAGCTCAGACGTCTGTTCAGTTTTCTTTGCATGGTTTAGTTTCTGTATACACAAAGAATGTGTTTGTGGTTTTCCTTGTTTTTATTTATTCTGTCATTTTTGTAAAGGACAAAGGGAAAATCCTATTATCTTATATACATCCATCCATTTTCTTCTGCTTTTCCAATTCTGGGTCTTGGGGGGGGGGGGGTGTACACTTTGGACAGTCTATATCAGGGAATAGAGAAAGACAACCATTCACACCTATGGCCAATTTAGAGCTGCTAATTGGACTGTGGGAGAGAACCCACACAAGCATGCGGAGAACATGCAGACTCCACAAAGCTGGCCAGTGTGTACCTTATAGAAATAAACAAAACCTGTGCTTTCAATATTAGTAGTAGCAGTTCATTGTTTTGTATGCCCGTACAAGTATGTCATGTCTTTCTGCTGATGAGGAATGTAAGTGGGAGAAAAAATACTGTATGCACAAATACATCCTAATATTAATTATAAATCCTAATATTCAACATTGCAGACTTGATGTACACTGTTATATTTAAAAATACCATAGAAATGAAGGGGAATACCTTCTTCCTTTCCAAATGATTAAAGCTGGAATATGTTTGTTTTGGCTCCTAGTGGACAGATCAACTCCATAATAATTTACCAGACTGGTATTATAACTGATGGAAATGGAAAAGTTCTTAGCCACCCGGCTAAGAACTTGTCGTGAATTGTGATGCGGACCGGACCAAAAACCGCAGACTCAGTATAAAAAAACAGTCTTTATTTGTAGAATGCAAGATTGTGACAGGTTAGGGAATCCCAGTTAGTAGGTCCAAGGCTCCAGAAGAGTCCACAGAGAAAAACACTCAGTAATCTTCCCTGAGTAATGCAGGATTCTGTGCAAGGTCTTCCTTCCTCTTAAATAGCACACTGCCAATCAGGCAATTACCAACAGATGAGTTCATTAATCCCAGGTGTGCAGACTGCAGGGCGGAAGCCGAGGAAGGACCTCTGGGGCTCTGCTTAAAGATTTGTAAGCGTGTTTCACCGTCCCTTAACACAAATCCATAGACCTCGTAAGTTGAGTGGGACACGCCACATATTGATAAAAGTTACCAAGTGACTTCCTGAGCCTGCAGTGGTTAAAATCCCCCATAATAAAGTTCAGAGCACCTGGGGGAGATTCCTTGAAGCCACTGCACGGTCCCAATAGCCTGAGAAGCTAGTACAAGTACAAGTACTTTTTTTCTCTACACCTAAGTGCTTTCTAGCTAACATTCACACTCCAATGAACACATCAGAGAGCAACTTGGGGTTCAGTATCTTGCATAAGGATACTTTTGCATGCAGACTGGAACAGCCAGGAAAACTGTATTTACAGAAATACTGTTAGGTTGAAGCCAGTCAAGTTATTCCAATCCAAACAGGCCCATCCACGAACCTTGCTTTGTGCACTGGTGTGCAGTCATGTTGGAACAGGAAGGGGCCATCCCCAAACTGTTCCCACAAAGTTGGG
>JAVDPK010000333.1:370894-382845 GCA_034780415.1 Cichlasoma orientale
ACAATCTTCTTATCTGATGTCTAACTTCAACTGATAATGTGGAAATTCATTAGATATCTGATCAGCAGAGTCAGTGACCTCATTTTAATCTCTTTTTTTTCTGTCCTTTTCTTAATAACATTCTCTGATTGTATAGCTTTGCTTTCATTTCATAATGTTTACCCTTATTTCTTTAAGATAACCATATGCAGGCTGCTCTCTAGTTTCATATTTAACAGACAAGCTTTTTATATCTAACCGCTGGCACAACAGAGTCTCATCTTTGCACTAAAAAAGGGTCATCTGACTTCTTTCCTGTCATTTTGACCTTTTTTAAATTTTGCAGTGTAATAGCTTTTTTGCTATAAACCCCATGTAACTATAGGACCCTGACTTTTCCTAAATATGTGTATTTTAATTTTATTAAAATTACAAGACACAAGAGAGCTATGAGTGTTTCTACCTAGAACTCCCATAGGCGGTCATTCTGACCACAATACATTATTTACTTAAATTTATAATAAATATGATATGTTTAAATACAATTTGTAATCAATAAAAGATAAAAGAATACATGGCTCTGTAATGTTACCAAGCAATAAAGATGGTCCTGGCCATGGTCATAGCAGTCATATTGACCATCTGCATATACAGCGTAATTTGGTGAAATTGGATGCTTTTTGACCCCTTATAGCTACCACTTACTGTTGATGGACAAAGTGTCGTTCCTGGTATTCTCAAGAACTTGATAAAAGGTGACTGGACTTTATTTAAACCCTAGTGGGGGTGGTCCCCTTTGGAGGTGGTTGTTGACCCATTGTCTGTGTAGGTTCTCAGTCATCCAGGTCATAGCAGTCTCTGGAGCTTTGTGGGTCATTACCAGAAAGGGTTTCCTGTGAAACCACTGTGAGACCTGTGAGACCTTGTCACTTCAGGTGACCTCAATAGGTAAGGTGTGATTGGGGTTTGAGGCACCTGGAAGGGATCTCTAGGCTGTATTGTAGGAAGCTGACAGCTGGTGTCATAAGCCACCACCTCTGTTCAATGACGGTTGTTCACCGAGGACATAGACGGCCTCTTTCACTCCTCGCTCAAACCATTTTTGTTCTTGATCCAAAATATGAACAGTGGCATCCTCAAAAGACATGTGGTTTTCCCAACTGGGCCTTCATCAAATCAGTGAAGATGCACAGGAAAGAAAGTCAGACACCAACTAACATTATCTCTTACATAGCAGGTTTGTCAGAGAAATGCAGGAGAATTTTCTTCAAGCATGACATCCCAGCCACACTCTAAGACAAAAACTGGTCCCAAGGACAAAACTCCCAAATGCAAGCTAAGCAACATAGTGTAAGCTGTGCAGTGCAGTGAGGAGTGCTCAGACCTCTACATTGGAGTAACTGAACAGCGACTCCACAAAGGCATGGCTTAACATAGAAGGGCCACCTCAGCACGACAAGACTCAGCTGTACTTCTGCATCTAAAGGATGAAGGACACTCTTCCAGCTGTTGACATTTTTGATGGGGAAGGCGGGATAGTTTGAAAGAGGAGTAAAAGTAGCCATTAATGTCCACTGTGAACGACCATCACTGAACAGAGATTGTGGCTTACAACACCAGTTCTCAGCTACCTACAGTACAGTCTTGAGATCCCTCCCCAGGTACCCCAACTCCCACTCACACCTTACTTCATTCGACCTCAATAGGTCACATGATGGTGGGGGGTGGGGGGGTCACACAGTGGTTCCACCCGAAAACCCTGGTGGTAATGACCCACACCTTGTTTTACACCTTAGCTTATATGTAACAGCACATGAATAATAATGGGTCAATGACCATCTCCAAAGGGGACAACTTAGGTTTTAAATACCCGGGATTCTCCACCTTTCCAGCTTCTTGGATAAGAGGGGAACCGGCTTCAAAAAATTTATTTTTTTTTTGAGCTGTTGAGAATACCATGACCTGGATGACTGAGAATCTACACAGACAAATGTTCCCACTACTGATGTTCCTTGCCACAAGCATCTTTAGTTGATTGGTAACATTACAGATCCATGTATTCTTCTATGTTTTTATTCATTGGGAATCATATTTATATATATGATATTGACCCATTCATTAGAAATCTGACCAGCAGAGTCAGTGACCTTATTTTAAACTCCTTTTTTATTTCTTTAAGATAACCATATGCAGGCTGCTCTCTAGTTTCATATTTAGATAAGATAAGATCAACATTTTCACGCCTATAAGGTTAACATGAAGCTGCAAGCATCAGTCAGCTTTTGGGTCATACAGAAACTGGAAATGAGCGGGAAAAAAAGTGTTTGTTCGATGGAAAAATATTTGCTGTCAACACCTCAACGTGGAAATGCTGTTATGACCTGCCTACTGGATACAGGCGGCTAGAATTTCCCAGATTATTCTGTTTTAATCATAGAGATCTAATCCTGATAAGTCTGATAACTTACGCAATCATTGCTGGGATATTTCTTTTCCAGCCTTACTGACCAACGTGACCAACACATATAATATCCTAAAGCTGTTTATTTCTTTTTGCAGAGTTACACACAGACTTTTTTTGTACCTCACTTCACACTTATTTTGAGTGTTTATTGTATGCTATCAGTCCTTCAGCTGATCCAGAATGCTGCAGCTAGAGCACTGACGGGGACTAGAAAGAGAAACTTTCCTTTTTGATCAGGCTTATAGTTAGGGCTGGATCAGATGAATTGAATTGAATTGAACTTGCTGATGATCAGTTAATCAAGTGCATTTGATTATCAGCATCTGGCTACTACTTACCCTGTCATGGCTCCTGTTAACCACACCTTGTGTTTCAGGGGCGAGACCCACTCCAGCTAATGCCAGCTGGATTACTCACCTGTTCTCCATCAGCCAATTTCCTGATCCCTTTTTAAGGAGAAGAAAGGCCTTCAGTCAGCGCCGGATCGTACACTACTTCCAGTTAGTGCTGAGCCTCTTTCTGTGGAATAGTCTAACAGCCTTTCCTGCTGATGATTTATTCTCTCTTCTCTGTACAGAATCCCGAGAGCTGTGCGAGTGGCCTTACGGCAGAAAAGGAGTGTTTGTTGGGGGTCAGAGTGTTCCTGCTCCTGAGGCAGCCTACTGGATAATCCTCTCTGCAATATTCATTATCACTTGTAAATATACTTTTTAATCTTCTTCAGTCTGCTGTTGAGTCTCATCCCTGTGGCAAACATGACATACCCTCTTAATTTTAATTCCCAATCATGTCAACTCATGGTTTACTTTTTTTCCTGCTTCTGTATTTTGGCTCAGTTTTTGTTAAAATAATGACAGTGTTATATGTCATGGTGGTGTTTATCTGAGGTTGTATTTACCTAATTTTAAGGCTTAGTAAGAATCTGATTATTTTTTACTGTGTCCTGTAATTAAAACATTAGCCATCCATCTTCTTTTGCACTGCTGTCTTTTTAGGTCACATTGAAGGAGACAATCAGTTAATTGTCTTAACAGTAAAACACAGTTCTGGAAATAAAAGCACCTGAGAACCAGAGGCACACAGCTGGTTTGTAAAACATGTCAACAGTTATTGTTTTCCAAATCCAGTGAGGACACTTTTCAACTCAAAGTCAGATTTATGCAACACAAAAAGCACATAATCACAACCAAGTGCTGTTCTTCTTTAAAGCTCTTAATCGCTACAATTTAAGACTGCTGCTCTGAGACCAGTTTGGCTCGCATTTTATGTTGCGGTTTGTATATGCAGCCATAGCATTGCTCCTAAATCAGCTTTGTTTGTAGAAACACCATTGGTGGAGTTATACCCCACCTCTCAAGCTTACAGCTACAGACACACTGGTTTCAACATTTAATTACTTACATGGTTCCTACGTGCATTAGAACTGGTAACAATCTATTCAGTGACGTCAGATTATGTATTTCTTTACTCCTTTGATAAATTCTGAGTTTTCCCACCTCTGTCTGTCGCTTCAAGAATTTGAGTCACAATCAGACGTAACAGTTGAATACAACATGAAAAACCTAAGTGTTTACTTTGTAACTGTACTGAGAGAAAACATTTTCCACTCAGAAGTCAGGTTTATTGTGCCAGTTTTCACCAACAAACTCTCACCCCCTAGGGGTGAAAGCACATAATCACAAGCAGATGTTGAGCTTGCAACAAAGCTCAGGATAGGTCTCCTGCTCTGAGATCAGTTTGGTTTTTATTTGTGTTGGGCATCCTGTTGGTATGTGACTTTACAAATGGTCCTAAATCAGTGGCTTGTTTGTAGAAACTCCATTTGTGGACTCATACTCCACCTCCTTAGCAGAGCATCAGAGACACACTGGTCCCAAAACCTTCCAAGGCTTTGTGAAATTGTTTTTTGAGCTTACTAAGAACCATGAAGCATTTCTTCTTAGTGGTTTGGAGTTTATTGCTCTCTCTTCGGTGGGTACACGGCAGGCGAGATGACGGGACAAACTGCAAGCCAGTAACAGCCAGCTTTTGTCAAGGTGTGGGGTACACCACCACCCTTCATCCGAATGGAGTTCAAGGCTTCAATCTGCAGCAAATTGGTCAGATCGTGGAGACTGCCTGTTCACCGCACGTTGCCACACTCATGTGTCGCGTTGTCGTGCCTGAATGCAGCTCAGAGGATGATAGCAGGATGAAACCATGCCGAGCTCTCTGTGAAAAGGTCAAGACTGACTGTGAGTCTGCCCTCAGAGCAAAGGGGTTGCTCTGGCCTATAAGGCTCCGATGTGAGACTTTACCCGAGACTAACTGTGTGCAGGTGAGTATGAAACGGTGAGAATGTAAAGTCTTGCTCTATCGGGAAAATGTAACAAAATCTACCTAAATGAACCAATTCAGGTAACAAATTAGCAGAATAACCTGGTAAAAACTGCAACCAAATCAATTCTGCATCCACTCCAAGTGTCACAATCTGAAGCCAAAGTTTTTTTTTATAATCAACGTGTAGCATCAATATCATGAGATATTCAAGCAAAACTTCACCAATGTAATGTCATGATAGAGATGAACAGAAACAAGGATTGCTACTGTGGATGCAGATTGGTTATAAAATAGAGAAACAACACTGGTCTTCAAATGTTCTATAATAGTTTGGACAAATCACATTGATCAAATCATTTTTGTCCCCAAAGTAATTTTCTAAATCCTTCTGAGCATGCAGAAGGCCCACAAAAGGCCTAATGAGTAATGCATTGCGTCACCATTTATTGCTTCAGTGCCTGTTCAGCGTCTGAAATGTTTCTTTTGGAATGTCCCTTTTACTGACAGTAATAAATTTTAATTGGGAACATCTAATTGCTGTGACACTTGTGTTTAGTGCATTGTCCTCCTCTCAGACATATGAACAAGCTGGTAAAGATCTTCCAACATGCCATTTAGTTAACCAAGTTTCTCTCTGGTCAAGATTGCCTTGGCCAGCCACTTGGGATGCTCACGTACCCTTAGAGTTGGCAGCATCACAGGATAAATTTTGGACACGAAAAACAAAATGACTGGATGTACTCCCTTTGGCAGTAAGAGCAGAAATGAACATGCTCATTTGTAGCTAATGAGCAGCAGCATTGTTGATTCATTCTTTTAATCATCCACTTTCTTAACTGCTTATCCAGTTCAGGTCTGCAGGCGGAGTGGAGCCTATCACGGCTGGCACTGGGCAAGAGGTAGGGTACACACTTCAAACCTGGAACCATCTTACTGTAACACTGCACTACTATGCATCTCAGCATTTCTGACATTTAACTGTTTTATGTTTCTGTTCATCCAGGCTCCTGTCATCCCTGTTAGTCAAACACACTCTTCAGCATGTCAGCCAATCACCGTCCCTCTCTGCAAAGACCTGCCTTACACAGAAACTGTGCTGCCTGAGCAGGAAACCCAAGATAGCATCGCCCTGAAGATAAATCAATTTTATCCACTCGTGAAAGTGGGCTGCTCCTCCCATTTAAAGCCATTATTGTGCTCTGTCTTCCTACCTGAGTGTGTGTCAGGGAAACCTCGTTCTCCGTGCAGAACACTATGTGAGAAAGCAAAGTCCGGCTGCGAGCCACTGATGATCAAGTTTGGGTTTGCATGGCCCGAAGACTTAAAGTGTACGGCATTTACCACCGAGTCCTGTGAGCATGTAAGTCTGCCACTCTAACAACACTCTAACAACGGGATGTCAAACTCACTTTAGTCATGGGCCACACTCGGCCCAGTCTGAGTAAACCAGAGCAGTAAAACAGATACACTGTAAAGAAATACATTCTAATACCAATAGAAAAAAAGAATGCAGTTCAATTTACTAATCACAGTAGGAAAGAATAAAATATTAACAGTGTCCTTTTTTATGGTTCAACCAATTTGTTGAAATCAAGAATTGATTTTCACACATTTTCACCGTTGTGTAGCAAAGCTGGCATCATCAGACCAGGAACAGAAAAATTACTGAGCCCACAGCAGTTTTTTACACTTTTTAAAGATGTTTGTGTTTTTAAGGCCACTGGGTAAAAAAATCTTTTGTCTTACTACAAGTTTAAAAAAGCAAAACAAGAAAAGTCAACTGTAGTGGTGCCAGTTTCAGAGGGATGGGCAGCAAAGAGATTACCTTTTATGGTGTCTTGCTCTTCTGATATGTTTTTTTTTTTTTTTTTGTTGATATTCCCATCACATTCCCAGGTCTGTGTGGTTTACTATTTAAACATTTTTCAGGCTTAAGTTTGGTTTCTGTGACCCAAACCTTATGTTAAGGCCCCAAATGCATGGCTAAAGGGAACCAGAGTTACAATGATAGTGTGTGCTTGTGTCTCCAGTACGGAGTGAGCAGCAGCGGTGGGATCTGTGAGCCGATCACCATACCGATGTGCCACGGCCTTTCCTACAACGAGACCCTCGTTCCGAATCTTCTGGGACACACAAGCCAAAGAGAAGCGTTCACGAAGATGTCCTTCTTCAACTCCATGGTGCAAACTGTGTGTTCAGTGGACATACACATGTTCCTGTGTCGGGTTTACGCCCCCCAGTGTGAGGCGGGTCAAGCGCAGTGGCCCTGCAGGTCGTTCTGTGAGAGAGCCAGGCGGGACTGCGAGGGACTGATGTCCAGTTTTGGTGTTTCCTGGCCAGACGAGCTGCAGTGCAGCTCATTCCCAGAGGAAATGTGTATATCGGTAAGTTTTTTTTTTATGACATAGGGATAATAAACTTCAATGTAATAATGGAAGTTGTTTTTAATATTTTCAAATTATTTATCTTTATATGACGTCTTCCCTTTCTTTTTCTTTCACAGGAAGAAAAAAGGCCTGAGGTATTTCAGCTCCTCAGAAATTTAAAGTAAACTTAACTTTTACTTATTGCTTCTTTGTGAGTGAACAGATCAACATGATTGTAACTCACCACTGCTGGGTTCACGCTGGCCGTGTCTCCCAATTCAACAGGAGAGCAGACATCATTGCTACAACAGTGACTTCTAGTGGCTGTGCTAACCTGAAGGGAGCTCACCACCAGTGATATTAATGCTGCCTGTTTGCCTAACCTCAGTCAACAGAGACAAAAATCAAAGTGGATGAGAAATGAGTCATTCTTAATTAATGAGAGACTTTGATAAATTAAAAACAATCTAAAAACCCTCAAATGACCACAAAGGTCTCTGGTGTAGTGCAGTAAATATATCAGTCATTGGTTTATCAGGATTAATGCAGAAATCTCTGAAAACTATAAAGGGTTTGAACTTTTACATCATTCTCTGAGCTTATGAAGAGGGGAAATGCATTTCACATACAACTTTCGGATGTAATTATTCAGTAATGGTTTAATACTGTGAAGCTTCTTCTGCAGAATTTCCATTAATCCCACATTTTTGTCCTTCTTTGCAGATGTTAAACGCAGAAGATGTCGTTGCTAAACTGGAGGCTGGTGGTTATTCTGTTTATGGAAAATGTCAGTTTCATTCCCAACACCTTCTCATCAAATGAAAAAGAATATTTAAAACTCACGTTTGTTTTTCTTCCTCAAAATCTAGCTCTTACTCTCAGTACAGCTCGCCTGCTGTTGACTCTCATGGATGTATCCTTTCTTTGTGGCAGCACTTCTGTTAATCTGCTTAGTGCGGCTAAAACCTTTCAGTTATCTCACAATAGTAGATCCAGAATTATTGATTCAACCCAGCAGCTTAACACTTAAAGAAATAAGAAATAATTTGTTAATGTTAATGTGGCTGATTTTGTTCTTAATGACTTCTTTTTTAATAGCAAAGACAGTAAAGGCTCATGGGTAGTGTAGTGTTTAAAGCCACGTCAGCACGGTTTATCCAAAACCTCCGGTCCGGAGGACTACTGTCATCCGTTGTTGTGCGCAGTGTGCTCTACAAAAACTCCACGATTCACCACCATTCAGTGGATTTTCCTCATATTTGGCAGAAACATTCACTGGGGGTCAGAGAGGAAAAGTTAAATTTGGTGTTCTGATTGAATATCTGGGGGCCAGCAGGGTGAATATAACAAATTTTCACACATTTTGCTTAATTGTAGAAAAACCGTTGAGTAACTTTTTTTTCCTAAGTTCCCATGATTATTGATAATACAGTAATAACCCCTTGAATATGAATGTAGTTTGATTTGGCTTGAATCACTCTGAGGGTACCCCTGCCAAATGTGCCAAAAAAAAAAAAATCACCCTTTGTATATTTTGCAATTTATTTCTCGGAAAATACACCGTTAATTTTTCTGGTAGTGATTGTGGAATGTTGAGGCATTCAGTATCAGCCCTTAGAGAAATATGTTGATTTCTTTGTACAAATACATTTATTACAAGTAAACTGTATGATATCTTTTTCTGTGACCTTGTATGAGCTGAGTCGGATTCTCCATAGAGTCCCCCATGATTCCCAACATGGGGGTTAAATCACTGATTCTATTACATCATTCTCAATTGCTGAAAAACAAATCTGTGATCTTTTTGTGTTCCAGTGATTACTGCTAATCATAATAATACCTCTGATATTTTAAAAAGTTCATTACTATCAGCTTTACTGCTTGCTGTTCCTATTGTGCTCCAGGGTCTTCTGTCATCTTACTAGAACTGTGAATGTCCACAGGACTTCAGGGTCTCCACCTCTCTATCCATTATCCATTAGAGTCTTATGTTTCTGTGTTAACATTTGTGATATTCAAAGAAAAATGTTTGCATGTTTTATACTCTTTAACCAGCACTTTCAGGCAGACAAATCTGGAGACCTGAATGTGGTGGAGTTCTTTAAACTGGAGCATTTTGTGGCTGTTATCAGGAGAGAGTATGTGGAGAGTTATGGAAGCAGGAATCCACCTTCTGTTACTGAGATCCAATTAAAAAAGGCTGTGGCTGCACGGGGTATGATATTACTTCTTTAATAGTACAGAAACAAATACATACATTGATGTTCATGAGTTGCCATTTCTCATAAATCTGCAATCAAGAAAATACACTGATGTATTCATAGTGGTACACTCAGCTGGGTTCAGCATACAGCAAACACTGACAACACAGATAAAAGTAACATTTGAAGTTTACAGTTGTGAAGAATAATTGTGATGAAACACCAGACAAAAAGTTTACATGTGGTTTAATTTGGTCCTGCATGAGCTGCAAAGCTACACAAAATTGAACTAATTATTTCACATTCTTGATGATCACCAGAAAGCTTCAAAACATTTAAGAAACATTCATTTATTTGTGAATTGACTTTCGCTCATTATTGCCTCTGTTGTGCAGAGTTTCATTTGGATGACGAAACCTTCAGAGTTCTGTGGCACGAATATCACTCGCAGGGTGGGATCGACTATGACAAATATGTGGCAGCCCTGACAAAACTTCAGATCCTCAAAGGTAACTGCAACTGTAACACAGTCACACTGGCAACACGGTGGCACTGGTGCCATGAGCTGAAAATCCTTCAATGCAAATCTCAAAGAAATATTTGTCTATTCCCAATAGATTTTGACTGGTTAGTAATTTAACTGCAATAATTTGGGCAATTTTAATCCTCTCATAGACCTGAAATGGTATTTCAAAGGTTAAAGTTTTAAATATATGCTACCTGTCTCAGATCGTTTCAAGGCCCATCTGCTGAACGTGCCCTGTGACTGCCAAGTGGCCAGCTTCTCCATCAAGCAGGTGAGTTTTTATTTTTATTAAACTTTTGCCATTTAATGTATTTGTTTACACATTTTTACAGAGTTTACATATTTTTCTGTAGAGTTACATACAGGTAAAGAGCAGACAATACTATTACTGACTAAAAAGTGCATAAATATATATTATATATGCGTACATGTCCCAAACAGGCTACAATACAGTGGGCTGTAGCTGTCTGTAAATCTGTAAGTAAAGAAAAGAAAAGTGCTGGAGGATAAAACACACATAAGAACAGCAACTGAGAGATTTATTATGATGTTATTGAGTGATTGAGGTGTAAAAATCTCAAATTTGATAATTTAAACTTGCATTCAGAGGAAACAAACAAAACAAGAGGTGAACTAAATATTTAACCGTTTAAAGAAAACATTTTTATTGCATTTATGAAATAATTAAATACAAGTAGTAAAAAATTTGGTCATTGCTACTTAGTTTAATATAGAAACTGTCTGTATTTACTCCCCCTATTTATTTGGGGGTTTTTTTTAGTTGTATTTTAGAGACTATTTTAACTTTTTTTTTTTTCCTTTTCAGTTTATGAAGTCAGCCATAGTCTGAGGACCAAGCAGGAGCAGAGCTGAGCTGAGGATTTTATGTAGGAAATAACTGCACAGCAATGTAGTAATGCAGAACTGTAGAAAACATAGATGATTGGATGAATTTGTCTTCTTTAAAGTGCAGAAATATTAAAGTGACATTCAACACAGAAACTAAACACCCGAAGTCTGAATTTCAGTGTTAGTTCCAAAATGTGTTGAATCATATAAACACTATCATCATCTTTTTTTTTTTTTTTTAATATCTACACAGTGGTCACATTAAAATATTTCAAGAAAATTATTCAAGAAACTTTTTCTACATGTTCTTCTTTGGTTAAAAAAAATATGTGAATGCATGTGAAAGTCAGAGTAGTTTAAATTAAAAAAAACAAACAGTTCTTTTACTTTTCATACAAGCACTGAAATAAAGCTGGTTGACATTATAACAAGTTCATTATATTTACAGAAACTTTGTGCAACTCTGTACAAACAAACAATTTACAACTTTGCTGTGGTTGGGTGATCAATCGCACAATATTGATTGTTTCTCAGTTTATTTAATTTTATTCAATTCATTCATTTTTTTTAAGTTTTGAAGTTCAGAATTATTACTTTTACCATTATTTTACCACAGTTTTTAGTGTTTTGAGTTTCTATTAATCCTGAGTGTTATGAGCCTTTAGTTCTTTATGTAGTGTTGGTTACTCTTTGCATTTATGGCATTATTAGTTCCTCTGTCTCGTCCTCATGTGTCTTTCCCTATGATTAACCATAATGCCTGTTTTTCCTGTTTAGTTTTTGTTTCTCATTGCCTGCTTCATTTTGGTAGTTATCTGTTTCCTGTGTGTTGTGTTTACTTTAACTTCCCTCCCCCTCGCCCCACCTTGTCTTGTTGTCACTGATTGTACCACCGGTGCGTCACTTCGCAACCATCTCTACTTTTAATGCTGCAGTATCATCCTGGGAGGTACTTGGAACACAAAAAGGCAAAATAGGGCAAAATACACAAGGAAACATCCTTCGAGCCCTGGTTTAAAAAAAAATGGCTGTAAGACTTTGTAAATTCCATACCCACATCACAATAGCCAAGCTCCACTTCATTACTGCCTGCCCTAGCTTTTGCAGCCATCTTGAGCTCAAACATCCATGTTTTCTGCACTTGAGCCAGTGCTGTGGGAGTCAGCCAATGTCTTGGCCTCCTGAGTGGTCTCGCCTCCACGGCTGGCCCCCAGTCCTGCCTTCTCATCATCTTCCACTAGCCCTTT
>JAVDPK010000333.1:387620-410252 GCA_034780415.1 Cichlasoma orientale
CCCCCCCCCCCCCCCCCCCCCCCCCCAGAATACATTTGGCCAGATTTCTAGAAATGAGACCTGTTCCATCCAAAGTGGGATGAATGCCATCTCTCCTAACAAGACAAGGTTTTCCCCAGAAACTTTCCCATTTATCTATAAAACCCATGTCATTTTTTTGGACAACACTCAGGCAGCAAATTAAGGAGAACACGTGGCTAAACATGTCCCTCCCGGTCCGACTGTTGAGTTTCCCAGAGAAAGCTACAGAGTCCGTCACTGCTTTTGCAAAGTTACACACCGATTCAATATTAACTTTAGTGACTATGATATACTTAAGCTAGTAGTTATTACATTTATATTATGCATGAAGCTATCTATCTTTCTCTACCTATTACTACATGCATGTATACCATTTGAAAAGTGACTCAATATATTGATCATGACTGGGATAATAAAAAGTATTATGGGGGTTATACATTAAATCAGGGGCATTATTATATCTGATTGTGACAGTATGAAATGTTTCAAGTTTAGAGATGATCACATTATTGATTAGGCCTGTCAGACCTGTCATACTGAGATGACTGTACTAATGACTGATGTGTGTCCTAAGACCAAAAACAGCTTGATGAGTTGCCAGAAAGTCAGTCAGTTTGATGATCAGATTTCAAAAGAGAACAGAGGTATGAACATTGATAGGGATCAAAGGGGAAGGCAGAGCTGGCACTCTTGATTTTATATAAGAGTTCTATAAGAGAACATATAGAACACCCCCGCCAGTCTTCACCTTTGTTTTTTTGTTCTTGGCTTTGCTAACCTGCATGTGCTTAAGGTGGACACCCCAGGGGGAGAGCTTATGCTTTTTGTTTGAACCTGTGTTTTTAATAAAAGTCTTGCACTGACTTCTGCTCTTTCTGGTTTTAATTGAGTCATCTCAGCAAGAGGGAAACCCACAAGCTCCTAAAATTACAACCCAACAGCAGGTGTGTCGCCCCAAATAGTTATCAATATGTGCGGTTGTTTCAGTTTTCTTTAGGGTAAAACTGTTAAGTGTAACTACAAACCCTGGGACTACTTTGTAGTTTCTTGCATAAGTTTAAAGAGTCCCAGTGCAATCAAAAATTAGTTTTTTCAGGTATATATTTACAGTAACTAAACCTAGTTTAAACATTTACCATCCTAAATACTTAAAAACCAAAATAATTTAACTCAAGCTAATACTATAAGAAACACTGTGATTTAAGCAAAGCATCACTGCATGCGTATGTACCATAAAGCTTCATTTTTTTAAATTTTGCAGGCATATTTTCAGATTTAAAAGGACAACTGAAACCAATAACACAAATAAACAGAACCCACTTATCAGTAAATTCATATCTTGTTTCTTTATTAATTTCATACATGTTTACACTTCACTGGCTAGCGCTACAGGTTAACATGGTTACTTTAGTGGTAAGAGCCTATGTAGATATAAGAGTGGTAATAAAATGCTCCAGTATGCGGCACTCGAGTGACATCAGCACAGACTGAGGTTACTTGTTCTCATAAGTTTAACACTATGCATCACCTTGCAAAAGGTTTTTGGTAAAATGGAATGTTTCAATGATGTTTTGTACAATAATGATACAAAGGAAGTAAATGTCATTAATAGAAGATTATAAAAGGGTGGTGGGTGTCCTTCTGTTTAGTGTTGACCTCATCATATGCTCATGGTGACCTGGATGAACTATGGAGACAAAGATAATATGCCCAGTGTTAGTCTACAACTTTTAAACATCAGTCATCCAGCAGCAGTCAATCATTTATTTACTGCGACGGTTTTTGTTTCAATTAAGGGTTTTAATAGCAATTCATTCATTTGGCTCATTGTTGTTGCAGCTGTTTAGTTAAAGCTTATTTTATGTATTTCCAGATCGTTTAAGTAAAAAAGGGTTAGAGCTAAAAACAAACTGTGCACTATTTGCTGAGCACAAACAGACTAGCTGGTGAAAACAGTGGGGGATTCAGCAACAGGGAGTCAGTGGAGACTGGAGACAAAGCAAAGCTAATATGCTGTATTAATATAATACACTAGATTTTTCATGAGATTTGCGGACTACATTCCCATCATACACTGTGTACTGATGAGTCGCCCCCTGGTGACCATTTGAAAGAATACAAGTATGAAGCATTTCCACACAGGCTTTCAGACCCCAATGCTTCATCCATCTTTTATAGTCTATTTTAGATGCTAATCTTTTTCTGTATCTGCTGTATGCAAGTATAAAACTCAACTTAACTTAAAAAGTGATAATATATCTATGTATTTCTAAAACAGACTGCAGGACGAAATACATGACAAATGTCCAGAAATGAAGCCAAAAGATCTCAGAAACAGGCACTGAGAGCTTGTTTTGGAACCAGACTATAGACAGTAAGTACAATGTGCGATGAGGACATGGTACTGAGGTCCCACTTCCTGCCTGCCACTTGATACCACACTAGAAACCAAACATATCTAAGGGGAAGAAGCAGCTGATATGTACCTATCACAAGACGACAAGCAGTTATTAATATCTGTTATTCATCTAGAAATGCCTGAGTATGGGATAAGTGCCTTTAACAGTACAAGAAAATCAGGATTGTGGCAGCAGGGGATTTGTAGGGTGTGCGCACACATTTGGGCCAAATGACCTCACAAGCACAAGATGACAGAGCTCATTTCCAACATTTTAGCATCGCTTGTATAGTTTTGAGACTTCCATCTCTATTGTTTCAGTTGGCAGAGTAAAGTTCTGTAATGTCCTCAAAGCAAAATAATATATTCTTAGAAAAAATATTTATTACATTTTTGCCCCTTAAGGCGACTGTTCTTGAACCCGCTGGCTAGTTATCTGGCCCAAAATCTGTTCACCCATTAATTCAATGTTTTGTGGCAGAAAGCAGTTCACTATTTACAGGATATTTCACTACCACGTTTCCTCAAACATTGACCAAGGTCTTTATATGAAGTACGTTTATATCAGAGGTCTTCATTTCTAATTCCTTCTGTATAACGAGTATAATTGTTCATGAGCCTTGTTTCCAGCCCAGGAGCTCTGTTTTTTGTTTGCTCTCACAGCCCTTCAAAGTTATTTCATTATACCGGTAACACAAACTCAACCCAAAATTCAAATTAAATACCCTCCAGCATTTGGTGATATTATCATAAACTCCGATCTTGGTGTGAGGAAACGTGGCATTAAAAGAACTCTTCACACAAAGAAGAAGGAACGCCTCAGCTGTGAACACTTACATCGTCATACTGAAATGTGGCGTTGCCAGTTCGGGTTGTGTCCCTCCTTTGGAACTGATCTGAAAAATAGGCACATGAGTTTTGTTATACGATTTCAAAGATGATTTTGAGCAAGCATTATGTTTGTTCTGCCACTGTGGGCCTGTTTGTTTGAGACGTGAGATGTACGCAGCTGTACAACAGTCTATGAAAAGCTCATGAAAGAACACAATTTTATGGGATTTTTTTTTAATGCTGTTTACAAATTTAACACGCACACAAAAAAAATCAGGCAACTGAGAAGTATCAGAAAGGTCCTTTGTCAAAAACATTTACTGCTAGTGAACAAGCTGAGCTGTATGTGGATGGTTTAAGTCTGTTCATCAGATTTTATACTTCTAACTCACCAGTCAGAGCGCGCAGCCTCACGCAGCAGCTCACAAATTCATCAAAATGGATCCTGCCGTTCAGGCTGTAGCGCTTCATGATGCAGTTCATAGCCTGCGGGCTCAGATTATAACCTAAATGAACACACACACATTATGCATAAGTGAAAGCACTTAGCTAACATCTCTGTTTTAATATCATTCTAAAATCCATGGGCAGTTTGTGCATCTATAGTAACTATTTTTATTCATGATTTTAGTACATATAAATTATATGTTTTTAAAAAACTTTTTAAAACGTATCTATCTTAAAATAATAATGGAGTCAGTATAAAATCATTCTTCCTGCTCATAGTGGCTCTAAGAAGCTCCCTCTGCACTTCCTGTCTAAGAAAGAGGACAAAGTCCAAAGTCCTTTTCCGTTTGTGTCCTTATGGACGGTCTTTCCTCGCGGATATGCAGGGAAGGGTCAGGATCAACTTCTGCAGCTTTGCACTAAAAAGTTAACTTTAGACAACAAGCTCTCATAAAGTTTAGAAGAACTTTGAAGTGTATTTTTACATAAAATAAGGACGTTGGATTTTGTCCCTTATCACAGCTAAACTGATTTGTGGGCATCTCACTATGTTAAAGTCATGAACTTAACCTTTAATTTGCCCATACCCATGGAGACGATGGCCTGCTGCAGCTCATGGCCCTCTATAGTCCCGCTCTGGTCCCTATCATACGATCCAAAGGTCGCCCTCCAGCCATTCAGAACCTGCCACAGGTCCTTGAACTCATTAAAGCCCATGGTGCAGGACATGTCCCTCTGAGATAGCACAGTCAGTCAAAGATCCTTAACACAATATGGTTTCCTTTTCCAAAGCATTATATATCATGCAGTGTTCTGTCATTAACAACTTTCCTCATGTCAGTTTATCTACTAAACATCTGTTATAAATAATTAACTGAAGGCTGAAGGATACATCCAGCATGCTGATCATCAGTCTGCATGTCTCCAGGCTGAAGGCTGTAGAAGGAAACAAAGATCACAAACATACAAGTTAAGACTATGTTTAGATTATATCTGGGCAAATAAACAAATAACATTACCTGCATAACAAGGAGGCCACCTTTATTAATGGGAACAACAGCCCAGTATAAACACTGATTCACTGACTCCTCAGATGTAACCACAGTTATTTCATGCTTTTATCATCTTCTGTCTTTTGGAGCCTATTTTTATCTCTTAATCATGCAAAATTCTTCAGATTCCCTCAAGTGGCCTTTTGGAGGTTGGATCACCACTACAAGTACTACAGATTAATTCATTAACATTGCGAAACAGTTTCCAAGGCACTAAATATAATACCAGTGATGGTGGTCAGCACTTGAACATCTACAAACTGCAAAGTTTGAGCGGTGCTTGCAGACAGGAGATCTTCCTTAAATGCTGACTGACTTTTAGAGCCAAAGTTTTCCTAACTGTGACAAAAAGTCACACTGCAATAGTATTTAAAACGAAGCATAAGCATATTACAAATGAAAGGAAATAAATGTGTATTTGTACTTTAAGTGATAGTTTAATTGAAAACAGTCTGTGGGGCTTACGCTGGTATGAGCCGGAGATGCCAGATTGCGTGAGGCAGCGCTGCAGCTCGTCTGCTGAGATGTGTCCATCCTGTCAGAGTTTAAGGAACAGCAGGGAAGTGACATAAACAATACCGTTTAGTAACTATGAGCTGCTGTACAGCTGAAGAAGCAGGAATGTTGGTGATCATCACAATCTGGTCCAATAATAGTGAAGTGATTTCTGATTTTGATCTTTATGTGAATGTCTTACCTGGCCAGCAACAGATGAAAAATAACCATAAAGAGGATCTTGTTGCTGAAAGTCAGAAACACAGAAATGTAAGTCTGTGAGATCTCACCGGATTCTTAATATTAATGTAGTTTTATATCTGCTTGGCTTCTTGTCACTGAGCTCCAGAGAACAGCGATCTACATCCTGCTATGAAAATAACATAAATTATAATAAAACAAATTTTAAAAATGTGAACATAAATAAACATACTGTATAACAAAACTTAATGAAATAAAGTTTTGAATTAAAGAGTATTTTATGAAGATAATTTCTTTATTATTTTTAAATAAAATATCCTACAATAGGTAAAATGCCTTTTATAATTTTCCAGAACATAAAGGAGATGATTTAAAGTGCATTTGGTTTTAAAACAAATATTAGTATCATAAGAGAAATAGAAATACAATAAAATCTGACAAAAATACACAAAATCTCTGTATGTTCGCATTTCTTTGCCTACCAACTCCTCCTACACAATCACGCGTTAAGCAACCAAATTTGAACCCTCTTTGACATCATTTGAGACCCACCCTTGAAGGTTCTTATCTATATCATATAGTATGACATCATCATGTTGCCTACATGAGCTAAAATTTTTAGCATAGAGGCAGCTGTGGCTCAGGTGGAGCGGGTCATCTACCAGTCGAAAGGTCGATGGATCGAACCCTGCCTCCTCCAGTCCATGTGCTGAAGTATTCTGAGGCAAGATACTGAAACCTGAATTGCCCCAATACATCAGAATGTGTGTGTGGAAATGTTAGATAAAAGTGGTTAGGCATAGATAAAAATGCTGTATGAATGTGTGTCTGTCAACCAACAGATCAATCATCTAATCTCTTCAGCAGTAAAAATGACACACCTAACTATGGGTCATAGGTTACCAGCATCCAGTTTCAGTACAGTTTAAGCGAGGATGCAAAATCAGTCATGACTTCAGGCTGGGTGAAAAGCTTTCTAATGGATTTTCAGAGGGAAATTTAAATGTAACCACAAAATTCATAAACCAAAACCCATCTCGATGATCATTTCACAATCCTGTTGACTTGAAATAATTCTGCTGTTTTTCCGGATTGTGTGTGCCTGCTTTATGGGCCTCGTGAAGAAGATGTACCATCCTTCTTCTGCCCCAATATTACTGTAATCAATAGACATAAACACTGTAACTTAAATAAGAGGATAAAAGTTGCACAAGACATCTGGGCACAAGCACTAAAAGAGACAGTCGTAGGGTTTGAAGTCCAAATTTGTTATATAATCAGGATTCTGCAGGAAAACCACAATCAAACTAAAGCCAGCTGGGCTCAGCTGTATAACATAACACCCTGTTTAAGAGACTAAAAGCAAAGCCTTGAAGTCGTTACACTTTTACACAACACTTAAGCTACTTTATATTTTACCTTCACTTTAGTTAAAAAGAAAATGTTTTAACTTTTTACTCTACTCACATTTTTGACAGTTTTAGTTGTGCTATGATTAAGATTTTAGAAATAAAACCAATAATCAGGTTATAAATATGATATCCTGTGAGCTCATTACGTCCTGTTTTAATGCAATAAGAAACATGCGTGTTTGCAGCATAAACAACTTAATTGTGTAACACTTTAAGTACCTTCTGCCTGTAGTATCAATGACTGTAGTAACACCTGTCATTGGTTAGTACGCATCTAAAATACATGAATACCACCACTGGCTGGAGCTTTGTCACGAAGCCGAAATTTACTTTAAACTATTTCTTTTAAATCAAATACAATTTCTTTATGTTTGCACGTAATTTCAAATAGAAACCTTTATTTTGGGGGAACTTAACACTTTATTTCTGTCACAACTTCCGGACTAGCTGGAAAAGATGCCCATCCCGGGACGAAGGTCGGTGAACAGATTATCACATTTCAATGGTTTCTTACCATTCCTGGAAAGCCACCAGGGCCTGCGCCGTACCCGGGAAAAGCCATCTTATTTCTGCTACAAAACAAACAAACAAAAAAAATGAATGCCTGGTCCTTAAACCCAGAGGGCGTGTCCACCGACGTACACAGGAAAACGCAGAAAAACAACGAGAACTGAGGTTATAAAGTCCTGCGAATTAGTCTGAAGCACTGATGTGGAGCTAAATGCGAACTTACCTGCTATAACAGATGCAGACTCAGAAGAAAACTGCGGATCCTCGGAGCTGGAGATGTCCCGTTTCCTTACTGCGAGCCACTACATTAAGTTCTGATTGGCAGTGAGGGGACATGTGACCTCTAATTGACCAATGAGATCGAGGAGGTGGTTGTAAAAAAAAAAAAAAAGCGAAAGTTCTCTGCAGTAAATTAATGGATTAAACACGTGTAAATAATAAAAAATATAATTATTGATAATACTGTCTGTGTTATCAATACGCCAGATTTGCGATATTTAACCACGCCCAATTTTACAGTAAAAGGTCTTCAAAATCCCAGCTAAAACCCTCTGACTATTCATAGGCCCAAGATGGGCCACAGGCTTTTATTATGTGTATGCGATGTATGAAAAAGCTAATACTGCACAATTAATGATACAAATGTAAATTTAAGTGTCATCATATTTGTATTATTTGTGTTTCTGTTGTTATTACTTTTGGTTTTCCTTTTTCTTTGTGTTTTTAAATAATGACTGCTGGGTTTTGGTTTCCTTTCTGCAAGCCACTCCCATGCTCGTCTCTGTTTTGTTGTTTTCCCACCCTCCTTTAGGAGGACACTTTTCTCATTTCTCTGTTTTGTCTGCTCTGTCCTGTCCTCTGTTCTCATGCCCGTGACACAGAATTCATCTCAGAGATCTGCTTGAGAAAGTCTCAATTCCTAAAATGCATCTGGAGGACAGACGAGCAAGGAGAGGAATCAAGGATGCACAAACTGAGAAATGAGAACGAGGGATTAGGTTTAGTTCCCTTCCCTCCCGGTGTGTATTCCCTCAGTCTTTGTCAGGTTGTTGGCGTTGTATACGCCATTTTTCTGTTGCTGGCTTTTTGTGTTGTCTGGATTTATCTTTTGGCTCAGTTGAAAAGTTTTTTTCTTGCCATAACTGTGAGGCACTTTTGTTCAAAGTGTTTGTATTTGGCCTTTTTTTTTTTTAAATTTATTTATTATTCTTTCAGCTGAATAATCTCTTCACTGTGTCAGGCTATCCGCAAGACAAAAAACTTAAATCAGTAGAAATGTATTGACAGGCACAAGTTATCAGTGGTTTATAAAACTATTGCAATAATGTTTACGTCACTTTTGAAGTTTTAAAACCCACTTAAAATTAATTAAGACATACAAAAGATCAGATAGCTTTTCCTTTTTAGTCATAGTTTTTCTGTGATAAATCACGATAAAGTTTGGATACATTGTCCCTTCCTTCCAGATAGCCACTTGTTTCTACTCTACTGTTTTAAAAATGTCGGTGGGTTCGACAAAATGAAATCAACTTTGTTGCTGAAAGCTAGATTCAAATCTAAGAAGTTGTTTTTTTTTTTTATTAGCAGAAATTAAAATACAGGAATGCTCCTTTAATTTCAGGCATTACATCAGCGGCAGAGACAAACTGCCCAATCAGCTTGTTCTCTCAAGTGGCACATACAGTCATTCCCTCTGCTCCCAACTCCAGTCCAGAGAAAACCCAGTCAGAGGCTCCATCGTCTGTGTCACCTCTCTATCCGCACACAGCAGTGGCAGGTGCTGAAGCTGGAGCTGCGATGCACAAACTGAATCATGACTGCTGGATTTGGTCACCCAGACCTCCTCTGTGTCTCCATCCTCAGCACTCAGGGAGGCTTGTTTCAGTCACGGCGAGCCACCAAGAAGAAAAGGAGGAGGATGGAGAAACAGGAGAACTTCCTGCTGTGTGTTGCTACACGACAGGTAGGTTTGACATGTGAGATTTTTGAAGCTAGAAAAATGGGAAATATAACAAAAGTAGGCAATAAAAATGACATGAAAAGATAAACAAAACAAGTCCATAAGTCAGACGTAACGTATGGTCAAACATGTCTAACTGTTAAATGAGATAATATAGAATTTTACTCACTGAGAACAAATCTGCAGGGAATGTATGATCTTAAAAAAAGGAACAAAACAGAAAAAATAGAAAATGTGTGTATAATGAGGTGATCACGATGCAATTTAAAAAACTGAACATCATGCATGCTGTCCAGCCTAGACTAATATGAAGGAGCTCCTGCTGTGTTAAAATATATAAACTGACAATAAATGAATACAAATAAAATGATACAAATATTAATAATAATAAAAATATCCAAATCATCAGTGTGTTCAAAATAAGAAAGTAGGCTTATTTTCCTCAAGCAACAAGCAGAGAGCTAAACCAGCAAAACACGCTCTTTTGTCTCCTTAGCTGCCAAAGTATATCGCAAGTATCACATTTCAATATTATCAATCAGAGTAGGTCCTAAATTAATAATTACTGAAAAGTGAGCTTGCAAAGACTTATAGCACAACTGCTTTCAACAGTTTTGCACTGGAGTAAATGGTATAAATTACAAAGCTTAACAAATTCTGTCCCATTTAATTGTGGTTCCTGTTTGTGAAACCCCATACTCCCTGCTATTTCTGCATCTTTGTTGTGTGTATGTGTATGTGTGCCAGTATATGCTGATGACTGTTCACCACGTTTTTAGTCCAAACCCAGCAGGTCTAATCAGTAGGTAGAGGAAACAGATGGTTCAGACATATGATTCAGCCATGACGTGCAACTCTGAGCCAACCCCCTGCATTAACCAGCATGTTTTGGTTGCTGTTTAGTGTGATGTACAGCTCGACCTGAGCCGCTCTGTGTCTCTCATATATCCTCAGGATGTGATGACGCTATCATTCAGGCTGCTGATGCTCAGTGGACCACCTACGAGCCTCAAGTTCACTCAGGGATTCCCTGCAGCACAGCCCTAAGTTGGCATGATGCGGGTGCTCCTTTGCAGCAAATAACAGTGACTGAAGCTGAGCAGGGAGACGTAGTCCAGCATTTCATGAGTGGTCAGTGCTGGGAAGGTCCAGGGATGGAAACCCAGAGATGTGCATGTGTTTACAGGCAGAGGGAACTAGAAGGTTTGGGTCACTGCTCATCGGGATCTCCATTTATCTACTGTGGAGGTGAGCTTACACCAGATGTCTAAACTTCATATTTTGCGAAGCTTTTATGTTCTTTTCCACTCATAATGCTATAATTTCTTTCTTTTCCTCAGGAAGACTGAATTAAAATAAAACAAAAAAATGTGTATTTCAGGCTTTTTATTGCATACAAAAACTTTGGTTGCCCTCCAAATAGTATTTGGCCTTCCCCTACGTGAAAATAACTAAGACTCTAATAAAAATATTTAACCCGTTTTGGCAATGAAGGGTTTAATTTGCTCAAATATAAATTACATTTTTGTTTACAAAAGGCCCATTTTGACCCAGAGAAGTTCTGACTATGAAGTGAACGTGACAGGCTGTTTTTTTCCCTCCTACATTTCTTTAACCAGTTTGGAGATGGAAAAAAATTTGGACACACTCAGGAAGTTATACGGTTACATTCCCCAAAATGGGCCAGGGTATGACAATAAAGTTTCCAAATGAAAGGAAAAGGCCACTGTCTCAATCAAAAAACAGCCAGAGAACATTAAGTATGATATGAGGATGTCTGGACTTGAATTTAAAAAATTTTTAATATGTAAATTTTTACACAGTCATAAAGTAAAATAAATACATTTTGCAGGATTTGGTTGCACTGGCAAAATCTACAGGTTTATAAATCAGTTCTGACTCTCTCGTTTTTAAACACAATAAAGTGCACAATAAACTGATCTAAATTATCATTAATGTATTATTATAACTTGGGTCATGTGTGCCAAAGTGAAGATGAAGTTGGTTGCTGGCAAATCACAACTTTCTTGTATTTGATTCATGCAGTGAGGACGAACGTCGTCATTGGAGTGGAGGTTGTGGAGGAGGTTGCAGTTGAAGACACTCTGGAAGTAATGTAAGTAATTCTGAATGATTATATCATGTATCAAAATCATTACAGCAATTCCAGTAATTGTATCTATATTATTTCTAAAAAATAATAATTGTACACCTCATAACCTTTTTGTCTAGCATATATTTACAGTGGAGTTTATACCAACACATCACATGTGGTTGAAAAAGTTTGTTGTTTTTTTCTTTTTTCAGAACAGAGGATATTTATGCAGATGATCTGCTGGATCCTGATGCATGCCAAGACAACCAGCCATACCCCACATGAAACCGGAGTGCCTTTCAGTGATTTTCAGTTTCATTGTATGCTCTGTAAACAAAATTTTATTCACAGACAGGTGACAAATCTTTTTTAAAAAAAATGCAGTTGTCTTAACAAGATGCTATGCTGAAACGCGTTCTTGGTGTTAATTCTACATATTTCTGAAACCTAGGGAATTAATGCCATTCTCCTAAGATATATTTCCTCATTTGGTGTTATGTGATGACGGTAAAAAATGCAGTCAAAAATCTCCAATACTTGTTTATTTGGGTTAAAATGTAACGACTCTGAAGGCTAACATGACTGAAATAATCAACAGAGTGACACTTCGCACCCTACGAATGAATGCACTGACCTAGAAAACTCATCCCCATCAGGATAGAAATACTTTCCTTAACCTATATCCGAGGTTAAGGAGAGCATTTAGAACAACTTTGTATCGATGTGAATTGAACCTTCCGAAGAGGCAAAATATTCTGCACGCTATTTAAACTCTCTGCGTCCCCACTGTAGGGTTTGGAGTTCAGAGTTTAACTTTAATTTGTCACAGTTATGTATTTATCAAATTTCT
This sequence comes from Cichlasoma orientale, assembly GCA_034780415.1. NCBI lineage: Eukaryota > Metazoa > Chordata > Actinopteri > Cichliformes > Cichlidae > Cichlasoma > Cichlasoma orientale. Next base: position 399,893 of record JAVDPK010000333.1, read on the forward strand.
TTGTATTTTAAATAATGAGTCTCTTTTGTTGTATTACTTTGTCTTTGATACATCTGTATACAAATAAAACAAGTTACAACTAAGTTATCCCTTGTGTTATAATATAATATAATATAATATAATATAATATAATATAATATAATATAATATAATATAATATAATATAATATAATGTTAGTGTCTGCTGGACTTCAACTACCAGCATGCATTGCTATTGTTCTCCCGTCACACCCCGAAATACGTCATCACTCCGGGCAAGATGTGGAAGTCGCCAGTACAGTGAAAGACCTCGGCGGTGATTTCAGAGGAAGATCTTTGTTGAGTTTGATATTAAAAACTTAATATGTCGGATTCATTACAGCCAACGACTCTCCAGGACCGCCTGGAGCGTCTTCAGGAGCTGACAGAATTTACTGAAAAGTGCAAAAAACAGATAAACGATATAGTTGAAGCGCTGGGATGGTCGCTGGATTACACGAGCTCCAAACAGGTAGCTAGCGTTTGTTTAGCTAATGTTAGCGTTTATTGTTCAGTTCAAACAACTGGGACTGTTTTTTGTTTTTGTTTTTTGCCTCAACAACAGATCAGTATCAAATATAACTAAGTTAGAGTCCAGAGACATCTGTTAAAGTGACTAGAATTTTTTATTTTATTTTTTCCCCGCTAGCTTACCTAATTTGGGGGTAATTTCGCTGGGTCTCTCACTTTTCCTGAAAAGTCACTCAGTCTGGCTGATAGTTTTGCTGATATTGGCCTAATTTGGCCTTTTAGCTGTTGTAATGTGATTCTCTTTTGCCCTTTTAGTTATATACGTATCCGTCTGCTATAACTGATAATGCGTTTAGCGGATTTCTCCTTTCAGCTTATAATATTTATCTGGATACAGGAATCTGTTTTTTTTTTTTTTTGTTTTTCTTTAAGGCCGCTGTGTGCTTTTACATTTGAACATATAACACTGTGAATTTACGTAAAACATGTTACGAAAGATCACATAGTTTTCAGCATAGCAGTATTGTCTACAAACGGTTGTCCCCACTTAAAGGAGTTTTGCTGAGTTTTTGTTCCTCTCGAAAGTCTAAATGAGGATTGTTTTAAAATTAACTGGTTTAAATCTCTCTGTTGACATTAAATAATACAAGTTTTCCTTCTCTTGTTGATTTACCATACATATATTCTAATCTTCTTGCCAGTCCATTTAATGAAAAGACCCTACATTGTGGCAGCAAGAACCTGAACAATCAGACTATCCTCTCTGGGCAGGTTTTGGTGATGGTCGGAAAGAGAAACTCCTTTTAAATAGGGAGAGACCTTCAGCAGACCTCTACTGCAACCGTTTTTTTTTGGGGGGGGGGGGGAGGGGGGGTGAACAAGAGCAGAAACAAGGACAGGGGGAAACCCAAACTACAGGAGAGATCAGAAAAAGTTAATGACATGCAAGTCTAATCATCACAAATGTTCTTAATATTCAGTTTGTGTTGGATCCATATCAAAGAGGTTTCAATCTATGGTTAATTTGTGGTGCTGTTTAGTTGTTACATCATAGTAAAAGGTGCTTCTTATAGTGTCCAACATATTTACAGTACACAGTGCAATACAATTCTGATATAGGGTTGTTTTTTAAGTAGTCTTAATAAAAACAGTGTAACCTTCCTGATGGTAATGTGCTGTAGGGGTGGTAAAATTACAATGCATGTGTGTAATTCACAGCTGTTCATTTAAATTTATTATTTGTTTATTTTCTTTGGCTTATTTTAATTTTTGTATTCTCAGGAACCGATGGAGCAGTGCCCCTATGACCCTAACCACATGGTCCCGGTCAGGAGCATGGAGAAACACAAAGCCTCCTGCAAGCTCCGAAAAATGGGCTACTCTGCTGAGGAGCAGGTAACACACATGGCTACTGATTAATGACAAAAACATTGGTTTATGCTGAAGCTGCTGCTGTAGTATGGCCGTAACAATTACACCAAGCAGAGGAAAAACAATAGCAATACATTAGACTACAAAAGCTTTATGTCATAATGCAACAGACTACTGAAAACCTCATGAACTCCAGTGTTAATGTAAAGCCACCAATATTGTGTTTAATGATTAAAAGAGCTGTAAAGTTATCACTACTTTGCAGGCCAAGATGTTTGACCCCTCCGTGTGTTATGAGAACACCAGTGTCAGAAGCTTTACAATGGGTAAGTCATCGCTGAGGGCTGTTTCTGTAATTCGACACCCCCTTTATTATATCCAAAGTTCACCAAAGCAAGGTTAGATCTTTTCAAAAGACCACCCTCTTCCTTTTGAAATGTTGTAACTGTTGTTGTTAAAAGAAGGCAGATATTTCTCTCGACCCAAAAACCACAAAAAGGGAAAAAAAAACTTAAAAATTGCCTTAAAACTTGTTTTTTGGCTCATTTTAAGATATCTCAAAGCCTCAAATATTCTGGAAAATAATAATCTCTGTTACAGATTTGATATTCCTGTTAAAATCTTTTAAAAGATCAAGAATTCTACACTGTCTAAAGATGCCTTCAAAATACAGGAAGGAAACGGTTTTCTTAACTTTTGACTCGGCACGTTGTGAAACTCGTATTTGTGATAGAAAGAAAAGTGAGGCCTGTTTGAAGTAAGTTTCCCGTCAGGACAAAGTTAGTAATGTATTTTCTGTCCTCGTTTCATTTCCTTCATGTAGACGAATCCACCCAGCATCAGGTGATCCTACAGGCCAGATCTGCTGCACCCATGATGAGGATGGAAGGAGTCTTCTGGCAAGGTGTGAGCTCATTTTATACTGTCTGCTCTTTTTGTATGACAAAACATATATTCAATTGGAGCAAAGGCACAAAGTTAACTCTGTGAGGATGAAGTCATCGCTGAAGTCAATGACTCCAGTTCTAGCTGATTCATATCAGGTTTTTTTTTTTATCCCATTTGTCAAAACTCAGGAGAACATTTTAAACTTGGTGGTTAGGATTAGACTCAAAAGTCATCACCAATGATGACCTAGATCTCTCAGGGTTATTCCTCACAATTCAGATGTTAAATTTTACATAGAGAAAAAATGCTACTGTACACGTCTTAAATTCATTTTGTCTTTAACTTTTGAATTCATTGCTCACTTTTTGGACCCTCTGTTTTTGGTTTCTGCTTTCATCCTTGCCAAATATTATTCTCAGTAAAAGAGGAGCTTTTACAATTTATAGTTTAGGCTTGTCACTTTCTGTTGGTGTAGTTTTGCTCCTAACATTTGTGTGTTCCGTGTGTTGTTTGTTCTGTTTGCAGCGACAGGGGTGAGTATTAGAGAGGAGATGGGCTCTAGAAAGGAGTGCTGCTCTGGTTCAGGCTTGCCTGATTTCATGCCTGATATCCTTTAATGCCATATCCTTTCAAACCACAGTGGCTTGGGTTTGGGAATCGAACTGCACACTTAAACACAAACACACTTTTCCCTTTACGTGTTGGGGAAAGTCCAGTCTATACATGCAGATTTATGCATATGATTTATTTAATACAATTTCCTCTTTCCATGAAGCCTTCATATAAAAAGATTCCAGTAAAAAAACACAATTTCTTACTGATGCTGAGTTATCAGCAAAGCTTAGAAACTAAAAGGAAAATGAAACAAAACTGCAGCATTTTAAAATGAAAATAACTGTTGAGCATTCTTTTTCAGATTGTCTTGAGATAAACCTGCTTTATAGTGTCTGCTATAGAAATAAAATTAACACAGCATTAAGTCTGAAATTTCAAGCACTGTTTTTATTCTTTCACTTAGCTCACTTATGTAGGGTCGAACTACATAATGTTATTCTGATAACAGCTGGACAGGAGCACAGGAAAATGAAACTGGAAGACAACACATCAATTGCTGCTGCCACTTTAAGCATATATATATATATATATATGTATAAGCATTATTTTTGAAAAATTGTAAACATCATAGACCACTAACTGTTGCAGCTCTGTAATTAGTCTTGTTCCGCTGCATTGATACTGTTTCTCAGAGAACCATTATGTAGACATGCTCTTTTTACCATATTAATTTCTTAAGATCAAACAGGCTGCTGACGACCATTCTGGGGTTAGCGTTGGGTTCCTTGTGGCCGTGTGCTGAGTGGGTGAATTTAAAGAAACTAGAAAGATTAAAGATTTTCTATATTGGGGAGATCCAATCAGGCATAAATTCTAAACAGGTGTGGGCATTAACCCATCCCAAACCTCTAACTATAGACGCGGTGCTGGTGACCTGCTCGATATTTAGAGGTTGAAGTCTAGGATGTGTAATTAGATCAATTTAATAAAACCATGTCTGGTTGGTTAATGTTTTCTCCCTCAGTGTGTAAAACATATCTGCTCCTTCATCAGGTCAGTACTCCGGCGAGCCGGTCGACGTACCTCAAAACCACAAGCGAGCCGTGTGTGATCTCACTGTTGCCGACCGATTGGCTCTGTACGATCACGTGGTCGGTGCCTTCAATCAGCAGAAGGAAGCGTCCTCCAACAACGAGGATCTCTACGTAGATTTGGTGTCCAAACTCCAAAAAGGTGAGAGTAGCAAGAAACATTAGCTGTGTGAAAAAAGGACCTTTTACAGGCTTTGAGTTTGGCAGAAGAACATTTCTGCTGATACAATCTCCCTAAACTAATTTAACTCTTTAAAAAAATGATTTTGCTTTAATTTTGGTGAAGAAAAAACTGTTTGTTTTTTTCCTCCTTCAGTGCAGTCCTCATGAAAATTGTGTGTTTGTGTGCAGATGAAGAACAAAATGAACCAAAGACTAAACTGGAGCTGATGGCAGAAATGAGGGACTATAAGAGGCGGCGCCAGTCCTACAGAGCCAAAAATGTTCACATCACCAAGAAGTCCTACACTGAGGTAAATAAGTCGCTAATTAACAGCAAGTGATAGTCCCGACTTTAATAATTTACTTTATGTATTAAATGTAAGTCTGGGTTGAAGGTAAATTAACTTTATTTTTTAATTGTGAAGGATTAAGTGTGAGAAACATTTTTGCCAAATTTAGATGGAACTATTTTTTAAAAAAACTTGAAAATCATCAATCATTTAAAATGAAGGACGTGCAGTATTAATGATCAGCAGGTTTGGCAAACCTTATTTTTAAATCCATCCATTTCACTTCTAGAAAGCAGCAAAGGGCCGGACTGTCTGATACATTTTTGTGTTGCCCTTTTCCTCAGAAAAACAGATGTTTCCCCTGCTATCAGTTTTGATAAAACTCTGTGATGTATTCGGTTTACCAGGAGTTTCCTCCCACCTTACTCAACTTTTGCTACATCACTACCTAATACTTAGTTGCAACGCTCTGTTCCAACTGTGGGCAGCTTCTCAAACGGCACTGAAACAGACCAGGCCTCTTCTTGATGGAAAAGAGGACAAAGACTCCTGTTAGATGCTACTGAGCAAGGCACCGGTCATCTGACTGCTCACTGAATCTGCCCAGATCACAGCAGTATGTGTACCGAGTGTCCTCCAGTGTGTGTGTTTCACACAGGTAGAAAAATTGGGTGGGAGCAGTGAGCTTTTGATAGACATGTTAGCTTTTGGATGGGAGAAGTAATCCTGCTGTGCAGGAGAAACATTTATTGGAAGACTAAATAAACTCTGCCTGAGAATCCCTGAACTGAAAATATGATGCTTTCCTGTTTAAATCAAGGTTAGGAAACAGTAATGTGGTATCACTGTGATCACCTTGCAGGTGATCAGAGAGGTGATCAACGTCCATTCAGAGGAACTTGCCAGACAGTGGAGAGAGGAACAGGACGAGGAGGAGTCGATGAGATCAGAACAGTCTTCCCACGGGTACACGAAGCTCTCCTGATGATCAGTTTTATTGTTGAGTAAGACACTGCATCAGAGGAGTTGATGGGCTAAATACTGATTATTTTGTCTGTCAGGCGGCGGGTGGATGAAAGACGCTCAACATCCACAGAGTCTCACCACTCCCACAGTAAACGCCATCGCAGCCGGGAACGAAGCCACGAAAGAGAGAGCAAGAAGAAGAAGAGTAGGAAGGAGAGGTGAGAAAGGACCTGTCTAATGTTTGTGGATGTTTATGGCAAGTTACTGTAAAAACAATCAGTGTTCAGTATATCTTTGGTTCTTAGACTTATATACCACAGACCAATGACAGAAACAACCATTTGCACCATCATTACATTTTAATGACCTTGAACTTTGTGAGCCCGATAACCCGAGAACAATCCCACTGAGGATCCTCACATTCACACCATAGATGCAGCTACTAAAATCTTGAACTTAGTTCTTACCATAATAATGCCAGTCACAGAAAGTGACAGTATTCTCAGTGTTTTATATTTATTATGATTTATTATGCACTCCATAAAGATCTACTGAGTCCTGGTAATTATGGGGTCTAGAACTTGTGCTTGTACAGGGGATTTGTGACATCTAAAGTTTGTACCAGGGAGCTGAGGTAATGCTGGTGACTGACAGTATTTTTTGAATTTCCACAGGGATTCCCGTTCCCCAGACGACCACCATCACCACCACCACGACAAAAAGAAAAAGAAGAAGAAGAAGAAGGAGGAGAAGGAGAAGTGAGAGTGCTGAAGCTGCAAAGTCAAATCAGATGAAGTCAAAGTTCACAGTGGCGTTAACAGGTCTAAAAATGAGGTTTAAATTATAATAAAGTTTTTGAAACAACATTCATTTGTTGAGATTTTTGTGGCTCGCACACACCATTTTCAATCACGTCTCAGTATTACGGCTCTTAGCACTTAGGAGCGTCATAACTGTTCTACTTTTACCCTGAGGTCAAAGGTCACTTTTTGGCATTTAATTTTTGCTGCGTGTTTACATAGGATTCCTGAAGGCCCAGAGAAAAGGCTTAAAAGTATCTTTGTGGGCCTGTTTTCAGAAAACAATTACACAAAATATTTAATTCTACGATCGTCATTTTACAGATATTTAAATCAATGCTCTCTAAAAGTGGTCACACTTCCAAGAAGACATAAAATATTTTAAAATGTGTAGAATTTAAAACTACAGGACATTGCCAAACATTTGTCCTTTTGATATAACAAATCTTATTCTGAGGGTTAAATGTGGTGTTCAGTAATTTGACAAATTTCCACCAGAACTTGATAAAACAATGAGACAATTTAATTTTGGAGGCAGATTAGGAGAAAAAGGCTCATTCAAATTGTGGTCCACATTATTAAAATGTTCAAAAACATTTCAAATGTTTTACAACTCTAAATCAGCCTTAACGAAGCCTAAACTTCCCCAAAAATCCATGCGTTGCTCTCTTTCTGTCCTGGTCTTTCTCTGCTGATGCCAGATTCTGTATCAGGTATTTCTCACCCTTTTGAGAAGCACAAAAAGAGGACGAGAAGAAGAAGGACAAAAAAAATTCAGAGAGGATCCCGTCAGTGCCTGGGAACCTGACGGATCCTGGAGAGACGGGGGGAACCATCGGGGTGATAATGCTGTAAGGAAACTGCTCAGGGAAAGCTAAATCAGGCTGTTTTTGTCCTCATCCACATCCCTAAAGAACCCTCTGCAGGTCTGGTCTGCAGGGAATCACTGTGCAGCACCATGGGAGCCTCCTGTGATAAGGTAAGAGGAGATGATCAGGATCTGGCCCTGCAAGTTTTGGGGGAACTATTAAAATGCTCAGTGGGATTTTATTTTTTTTCTCTTTTGGTTGATGGAGCAGCAGAAAGAAGGGCTGGCTGACATTTAGCAGGTGCTCACAGTAAAATGATCAGGGCCAAGTTTTAGTTTGTCCTTTGCTGGCAGTTTGGGCACTCTTTGAAGTGCTTCTCAGGCTGTTAGCAGGACCTTAAAATGATTGTTGCCAAAAATTTAAATATCATCTTCATTTCCATATTAAAAATGCAGCTTTTCTCTCTTTGTTCAAGTTGGTATCTTAAGCAGCAAGACCTGCAGACAGAACTGATCTGAAATACTTGTTTTAAATGTATTTTCTTTATGTATTTAAACTATATTTGTTTTTAAAGACATTGGAGTACATTAAAGATGACTTTGTGACACTCCCCGGAGTTCTGATCATTTATTCTGTACAGCAGGGAGCTGCTGTGTAAGCTCTCTCTGTGGGAGTCGTTTTGCTGAGCAGACATTTCTGAGGAATACGTGTGGGCATTTTTTGGTTCTGGGAAAGCTGTTTAATTCACAAAACAGTCTCTTTTTTTAGAGTCGTTGCTGACTTGGGATTTTTCTCTAGAATTCACAACAAAGCCAAAAGGAAATTTGTACGTGATGTAATGTTTGGCAAATGATCTACTTTGCCTTTTAATCATTTTGATTTTGATCTGAGAGTGCTGTAGCATTCTCTGTGTTTCTTTATAACAAAAATGAATAAAAATACGAAATGTGAAATCATTCACTACCTCACAGCCCCAGAGGTCCTACAGGTCAGAGTTACTGGTTGGCAGCTCAGCTTGTTGTGCCTGCTACAGCTGTTCTCCAGGATTGTTTGGATTCATGCACAATCTGACCTCTATCAAAGGTTAACAAGACACTTTATGTCCAGCAGAGCCTGCTAGAAATGTGGCAAATGTTCGTAAATATCTGGATAGTGAAGTAACTTTTTTTTGCTAGTTTCTGTTAAGTCAATATTATACAAATAAAATAAAATAAGATTATGTCTTTTTATCACCAGACAGGCTGAGAACATTTGACCTTTTGGAAGTTTTAATTTTTCCAAAATTCATTTCTGAGGTTTCAGAAATCACACCTTGGAAATTGCGCTTATGGGCAGTTTTATCCCCGTCTGTTCTGTTTAATGACCTCATGTTAAAATCTAACATCCAGCTTAAATGTTAAATGAGTAGCTTTTCCCTCGTACTGATCCACAGGCTCACAGCGAAGCTTCAGGAATGTCAGAGGAGTCTGAGAAATGCTCAGCAGTTTTCCTCCTGACAAAGAAACCTCAGTCTGTTTAATTCTCATGCAAACAGTAGCAGCTCAAACCCTCAGCAGCCGCAGTCACTGATCATCCCTGATGCCTCCAATTCTGCTCTGCGGTCAGGAGGTTCATCAGTGAAAGGACTTGCTTCACTTCTAATTTTCATTTGGGATTTTGGATGGTTCAGGATGCATTAATGCAAATTTAATGATGATGAAAGTATGTTTTTAAGATTTTCTTAAACATATTAGCAAAACTGGCCTCCCAAATATTTTGAGATAGGTTGATTTAAAGTTTGGAGACATAAAGCATCACCAATTTTTCCCTATGAGGAGGATTGGTTGGCCAACAATTTGGCAGTGGAGGATCTAAGACTGTGAGTTAGGACTTTTAGAAACAAACAAGGTCAAAAAAGACTCTTAGGTTATTTTAAAATCAGTTATGTAGGATATTAGAAGCCAGTGTAGCCCCACTAAAACTGGAGCACCACACCCTGGCTTATTTGTTTTAGTTATTAATAACCTTGCAGCAGAGAATTAAATAAGCTAAGCTAAAATAGTCTTTTTTTAGGAAGTCCTTTAAAAAGAGCATTTCAGTAATCCAGCCTACTAGAGGTGAACACATGAGCAGCTATGGTGAGTCAGGAATGGTTGTATTTTGGCAATATTCTGAAGCTGGAAAACATCCAATCAAGTTATGTGAATGTGGTACAGTCCTTAAACAGTTCTACATATTGCATACATATACATAAGTACAAGAAAAATAACATGGAAATAACCAAATTACTTAGAAGATCATGAGATTTAAGGATTTATGCTTCTGTTTCAAAGCTTCCTTTGACTAGTATGAAAACTGCCATAGAAGTTTATCCAGTAGTTTACTAAGCTTACCTGAAGAGGGCAGTATAACAAGAGACATTATAAAAGCAGTGAAATGATGAACATGCTGAATGTGCTGAATGCGTTTGTTTATCTGCTGTCTTTGATTTGTCTCCTGCAGGCGTCGCTCCTCTCAGGGCTGCTCGTGTTCATGCTGTGTGTCGTCTCTTCTCACTGCCAGGAGGAATATTCTGGATACCACTCAGGTCAGGGCTGCCTCACGCTGACACTGATTTAACATTACTGTTCATAATTACACATCAAGATAAAAAGATATTTGTCTCACAGCTGACACAATAGCTGCTTAGTCTTGAACATTTATTTTTAACTTTAAATCAACAAAATAGGACATTTTTTCACCTTCCTTCATTTCTTACCCTCAAATCTGCTTACTGTAAATTCCTGTTTTTAAAAATTGTTTTCAACATTACCAAAATGTAAATATAAATTTTTTTTAAAAAAATTCCCAAAATGTAAAAAAAAAAAAAAAAAAATATATATATATATATATATATATACTAGGGATTACTCGACTAGTCGACTAGTCGGCGCTATTGTTACTAGTCGGTACCAGACGTA
>JAVDPK010000333.1:418343-448105 GCA_034780415.1 Cichlasoma orientale
GCGACAGACTGGTGACCTGTCCAGGGTGTACCCTGCCTCTCGCCCTATGTCAGCTGGGATAGGCTCCAGCCCCCCCGAGACCCTAAACATGATAAGCGAATGAATGGATGGATGGATGTATACTTCACCTAAATACAAAAACACAGCTGTGTGTTATGTTCAGGGATATTTTTATTGAGGCAAAATTATGAAAATTATTGACGACTTTTGTATTGATAAGTTCCAACATCATTGGTCGGCTCTCAGTACTGGAAAAAATATGTTTTAGTTTGTCTTGTTTGCTTGGGGTTTTTTGTTTGTCACTACATGTTACTGAAGAATATACAGTATCCATATTCATTTTAAAAAATCTTTAATTTCTGTAAGTCATCTGACACAATGTTTGATTCAGGCGTCTGTGTTTTATGCTTTTACCTACACTAAACAATCAAATAAAGTTTTTAATCATATGCTTTTAATCTTCTGTCTAGTGGTTTATTTGTTTTGGCACTTTGGCTGAATGTGCTTCTTGTTTTTAGGGCTCTCCTGGTGACAAAGGCAAACAAGGTCCTCAGGGACGAGATGGACCAAAGGTACACAAATAAAACACACTTAAATTCTTCAAAAAGAGAAAATATTTGATTCCCCCGGCATACAACTGATGTCCAAAATCTGACTCAATTTCTTCCTCTAATTATAAACAATATTCTCTATATTGCGCTACATTATGTTTTGCTGTTGTTGCACTTTTTTGGGCTAACCAGTAGTGGCCAATTGAGGTCATGGCTGTGTTTCTGTCTCTCTAAATGTGCTTCTTCTTCTTTTACAACAGGGTCAAACAGGAGCACCTGGGTTTTCAGGGGATGTTGGCGATAGAGGCTACACTGTAAGACGGATCATTTAATCGCTATTACTGATCATGGAAATTACCCAAACCTCTGAACATGTGGGATTGTTTGAATTTTGATCTAATTTGTCTCCCATAACTTTTCCTTCATGGGCATGTGTGTTTTTGTTGTTGTTGTTGTTTTTATAATTTAGAAAATAAAATGAAAGGTTTTTAAGACATTTATAAAAAGATGATACAGTTTCTCTATGGTCTTAATATCTGTGACTCTATTTTGAGTGCAACATGGGACATAAAGCACAATTATGAGATGCTGAGTAGGCTATCTATAATTTGTTTTCTCTCATGAATTTGATTAAATCTACTCAAAGGGCAGAACATATCACATGTTTTCCCGTGTCCTTCAAACACATTTCACAAATTGTCCCATTACACAGAACTGAGTCACAAATATAATTCCATAAATCATCTCTGGGGTTCGGAGAGTCTCATGACTGATGTGGATTTTTAATTAAAGTGCCGATACGCACGTTTCCCTTTTCTTTGGGTTTCCATTACAACAGATATTGACACGTACTCTATCAGTATTCGTGACGTGTGTCGTGTAGTGTTGTGGCTTAATCTTCCTTTATTTAATCTTGCTCTGTCTATGTAGCAACAGATGACATCATCAGACGAGACTCCTCCTTTTAAAGTGAAACAAGCCTCTGATGGTCAGGCTGTAGTAAATAGTGTCTTATTTGCTGTTTTTACTTTGACAAATTCTAAAATTTCCCAAATTAACTGTTTCACATAGTTTTCTTCTTCACATCCTATTTGAAGTCATTTATTTTTTTCCTTCTTTTTATAATCTGAGCAGAAAATTTCCTGTTTATCCTCCTCAGGGTTATCCGGGACAATCAGGGGCCATCGGAAAGAGCGGTCCAAAGGTACACACATAAATAGAAGCATTTAAATTTTTCCCCAGTCTTTTTTTAGGATTATTCTCAGATAACATACTTGGGTGTATGAGTATATATGTGGGTACTAGTCATCGTTTCAGTTTCCACTTGAAGATCCTGATGCTGAGCCAGGGGAGAAACTGTCTGGCACTTGGCCAAATTTCCCAGGAATTTCAGGATGATTTTTTTTTTTTTTTTTACTTTTTTACTCTGTTTGTTTGATTGCATCTGTCTATTGAGTACAAATAATTAATCAGGATTGTGGTTAGCTTAGCTTAGCTTAGCACACTACCTGGAAACAGAGGGTGGTTTAGAATAAAGATAACAAAATCCACCTACTGTCCCTCATTAATTAACATACTGTCTCTTTTTTTGTGTAATCAATAAATGAACAAGTATAAAACACAAAAACAGTTTGTGATTTTATGCTAAGAAATCTATCGGTTTCATATCTATCTATAAAATATCTATAAAATTTTTCAATGTTTTATTATTATGTTTTTTCATTAATGATAAAGAAATACAAGAACCTCTTTGATGACCTTTATTTCTTATAATTATTTTTTGATTCCAACAAAAACAAACTTGTTTCTCAATCAGTCACAAGCAGGAAACGGTCATCTCTTCCTGTGTATCATCTGACCTTCTGTGCCATGTGACTCTAAATGTGACATCGAAAAACAGGAAGTGTTTTTATCAGATGTTACAGATGATGAACAGATGCTATAAGTCAGTGAATGTAGCATCTCACCAGTGGCAGGCAAAAGCCATATAAGATGTTTGTCTATCGGTAAAAAAGAAGGTATTTTTTCTCAGTCATTTCTGGCTTTCAAGTCTGTCCCTGAAACTTTCAGTTTGAGGAGACTGTCTGTACTTAAGTAGGCTAGAAAAGCTGAAAAGCACAAAAAAGAAAGTGAAAAAGTTTTGGTGATGTAATTAAAGTAAAGTAGAGACTGGAAGCGCTGCCTTGTTATTAGCTGTCTTGCCAGGAAAGTCAAAAAACTAAACACACAAATTAGTTTCTGAACTTTCCCAAAGAGTTCTCGGTTACTTTGACCTCAGCCATCTGACTTTTTCTAGACTATTTTTACCTTTACGGTACTCCAAAGCTACCGTTCTGGTGACACAGTTTACCGCACTAAATTTTTGCCTGAACCTGCTGCTTCGACACTGAAACACTGAAGAAAACTGAGAACTGCATGAACGTTGGTGTCAGATCAGAGTACCAGGACAACAAAACTGAGATGAAGATTGTTTGAAGGGTTTTAGACCAAAGATATTGAGTAAAAGTGAAAGTAAAGAGTGAAAGTGAAAGTAAACAGTAAAGAAAGATAAAAGTAAATGTGAGTACAGGGGTTATCAGTACACAGTATACTGCTGCCAGCTTTATTTGAATGAAACAAAGTCTTTGGTTAAATAGCCTCACACGCAGCAGTGTAGAAGTGTCGATGCTGGTTTGACGAGACGTGCTGTTAATTTTATGATTTGCTGACAGGAACAAACATTTAGGATTAACTGAAGCTGAAGCAGTTCCAATCACTGTATCATTTTCAGTCATTTTCTGGAGCCTGTTACGCCACTTTGAAATGATAATAGTCCTTTTCCTTTATATTTCCCTTTTTGATTGACTGGATATTATTATACCCTTGATTACAGGTTCTTATTTGTTCCTTGTGGCTTCTGTTTTACATAGAGCAAAACTGAACCTCTAGTGACAGTTTGCAAGGGGAGAGTAAAGCCAGATTTGAACCCAGGACCTTTTTGCTGAGAAGCAACGGTGCTAACCACTGCTCCGCTCATTAAAGCTTTTCAAAATAAGATAAAATGCTTTTGTTTTAGCTTAAAGTAAAATCATAAAATCTAAAAGTTAAATTAACAGTTTACCTAATTTCCTTTTGACTGAATCCCAGTAACATTTAGAAATGGATCAAAGGTCTTTTACTGCTTGGGAACATTTCTGTAGCCTTTTGGCAATTAAGGTCCATTTGTGCATTTATGTTGATTTTCAGAGTGTTTAAATCAAGAATTGTGTTGGCAGTCAGGTTTGTTGGTCACAAATTTTAAAAAGCACATAAAATATTTCTGCATCCAGTGATTTTGTTCAATGACGTGTTATGTACAACTTCAGTTTGCTGCTTTTTGACCTTCGTGAACCCAGACCACTCCAGTCTGCAGTGTATTTTTGTCTGATTATATTCCTCTCTTCTTCTGTCTCCGTCAGGGCAATAAAGGTTACAGTGGTCTGTCAGGCAGAGGTGGTGATCCTGGAGAAGATGTGAGTGGATTAGAAGTGACAAATCTGTCAAAAACAAACAAACCAAAAAACAAAAAAAAACAAGTTTGCAGCACCTATTTTTATTCTACATCTACAACCTTTTATTCCTGCCATTTGTCTCCTCAGGGTCCTATAGGAGTCCCAGGGTTTATGGGAGAGCCCGGGCTGTTTGGTGCCAAGGTAACAACAGACAGACAGAACAACGCTCGGCTGTAAACATTCAATTGGTGTTTCTGAGAAGCTGTATTTTTTTTTTCTGCACTAGCAAAGTGGCACTAAGTACTGCTACACTCATGAATCTCAGTGGTCATTTTATGTGAGAACACAGAACTACAAATTCAGAACACGTCATTGCTGCAGTTAGGAACAAAACACAGAACTCTAAGTGCTCAAGTACCAAATAACCAGAAGTAATTCGGGTCAAACCGCTGAATTCCTACAACTTCTTTGGTTTTGTTGCTGCCTCGTTGTTGTAATTAGACATTACTGTTCTGGATGAGTCTTTATTAAGTGGTACTTTCCAGATCATTGTTCCTTTGTTTTATACTGATGGCATATTCTATGTGCGTCATTTAGTTTTGTCTAAATAGTATCTTGCAGGAACTCTGATGAGACCCATTGCCCTGAAAGAATTACAATGACTAGAAGTAATTGTTCTCTGTATGACTTCATCAGTCTCTCACATCGTTGGGGAGGAATGTTAGCCCATTCTATTTGCCATGTTGCTTCAATTCATTGAGGTTTGCGGGCATTCATTTACGTGCATGCTCTTAAGGTCCACAGCATTTCAATCAGGTTGTGGTCTGGACTTTGACTGGACCATTGCAACACCTTGATTCTTCCATTTTTCAGCCATTCTGTTGTCGATTTTCTGGGGTGTTTGGCATCATACGTTCTGTTACACGACCCATTTTCATCCAAGCTTTAGCTGTTGGACAGATGGCCTCACATTTCGCTCAGTATTATTTATATAGTGTCAGATCACAAGATCACACGTTGCCTCAAGGTAATTTTTTATTGTAAGGTAAAAACCCTACAATAATACAATACTCTAGATAGCTTTGGTATACAGAGGCGTATTCTTCGAGCACTGTGGTTTGACCTTGGGGCAAATTTGCTGGCATGTCCACTCCTGGGAAGGTGTGGCACTAACTGCAAAAACTTCAGCTTTTATAGAAGTGGTCACACTTGCTGATGATCAGTTAATTAAGTGCATTTGATTAGCAGCACCTGGCTCTTTGTTCCTACTGAAGCAGTAAGGGTATACTTAGTTTTTTACACAACTGTAGTAGTTCTATGATAAAGTAGCCTTAACAGGAAAAATACACTTGTAGCACATACCCTTGAGCACCATGTTAAAAAAATGTAAGATCTTTGTAATAATAGAGCTAAAGAAGCCCTCTGCCTTAGCAGGGACTGGCCTAAAGGTGGCTTGCTGTACTCTGAATGGTGCTTAAATGTTTGGATAGATAGATTTTTGATACCAAAGTGTGAACTGTGCAAGTTGCAGTCATGAAACTTTATAGGTTTGTAGGTTGTTGTCATCCTGCCACAAGTTGGGCTATAGTGTCTGTTTTTAACCTTTACAGGGGAGTAAAGGGGACCATGGAGTCAGAGGACCTCGAGGCAGAGTGGGCGCTGTGGTAAGTGAGTCAAACTGTAAAATTCAGATCCTCTTCAAACACCTGAGGTAAACCAATGTGTGACAGTTTGATTTGATATCTTTGGTTTAGTTAATTCTGGGGTGCTAGAGTGACCTTTAAGAGTTTGGTCAGTTCTTTTGTTTTGTTGGAGTTTTTTTTTTTAATGGCACAAATCAAACACAAAGGATGCAAGGGAAAAGAAAAATACACTGAAACAAAAGAACCGAGACAAAAGGCAACAAACACGCATTTCAGTAAAAACACAAATAATACTTTTAATTAAATTTTCAAACCGCCGAATCCCAAAGTCACACAAAAACTTAAACTCAGGAAATCCCAATCAGTTAACTCAAAACTCCACCTTGGGCTTTTCCTATTACTCCCACAGTTCGGTTCCTAATTTGGTTCTTTTCCTTATTTACAAACACAGATTTCCCTCATTGCTAAAAGAGATACTTTTGTCTGTATGTTTTAAACAGTATTACTGCAAAGTGGAAGCATTTAGGAACCGCAGCAAGTCAGCCATGAAGTGGAAGACCGTGTAAAGTTACAGTCTCTGAATGCTGATGCACATAGTGCGTACAAGTCCAGTAAAAGTTCCAAACTCTATTGATGTGGCGCGGTGGTTAGCACTGCTGCCTCACATTTAGAAGGTCTGGGTTGGAATCACCCTGGCCTGGGCCTTTCTATGTGGAGTTTGCACATTCTCCCTGTGCTGTTTTTTTTTAGCTGATGTCCACAGATATAGGCCTCCTTTACGCCTCTCTCAAACCATCTGTCTTCTTTGACCAAATTGAGAACACTGGCAACATTGTCAGCATTCTGTTCTCATTTTGGAATCTTAGAGACCACCAGTGAACAGAGGTGGTGGCTTACAACGCCAGCTCTCAGCCTACAAGGCAATCTTGAAATCAATTCCCAGATTCCCTGACTTACACCTTGCCTCACGTGACCTCAAGAGGTCTCATTATGATGAGATTATCAGTTTCATACAGTGACCTTGGTGGCGGTAATGGCCCAAGGGGACAGTCCCCACTAAGGTTTAAATCCTTTAGAACCTGTCAGGTTTTTTTTTAGAACTGAAGCCTCTTGGATGAGAGGTGAAACGACTTCGCGAATCTTATAAAGTCCAGTTACCTTCTTTTTTAAGCACTCGAGGGTACCATGTCCTGGATGACTGAGAACCTACACAGACAAAGAGTAAACTAGTTACAGATAACTATTCATCGAAAAAAAAAAGTTGTTTTAGCTTCCTTCTGGCCAGTTTGGTTTTCTCAATAACAAAAACAAACAGCTGAGAAAGTACCCTAAGTTACATCCAGCTAGGTTTTCTGGTATGAAATCAAAAAGCCTGAGTCACAAATACATTTAATTTGAGTCATAGGGACTGACAGTTTGGTTATCGCGACCTCTGGTGCTTCATTTTTATTCATTACCACTCTTTGGTCAGTCCCATGTAAATGTCAAACTAATATTGCATGACATTTCTGGTTTCTGTAGTCTTAGGGGAACTTTGATGGTTACATTTACCCTTTGCATGTCAGTGTTTTATTATATTTTTTTTCTGGACATACTAAAGGGAAGTAAAAATCTAGTGTTAGACATCAACAAGTTGAACTTTTTTATTGCCCATAATGATTTTACTGATGTGGCACCATTTTATGTAAATTAATATGATGAAATCATTTATAATCCTGGGAAATGCCAGATCTGACACATCCATCCACACATTCTCTTCTGCTTATCCTGTTCAGGATTGCGGGGGTGGGGTGTCCCAGCTGTCCCAGCTGACATGGGGCGAGGGGCAGGGTACACCCTCTACAGGTCGCCAGCCTGTCGCAGGGCCAACACAGAGAGATCTGACACATGAATTTTAAAAATAAATGAGCTGAAACTACTTTAAATATTTGATTAAATACATTTTAAAAATGTAAAGAAGTTAAATTTAAACTACTGTAGAAATGCAGATAAAGTTATGTTTCTGAAATAGGATAAAAAGTGACATTTTATTGCATGCACAGAATTTACAATCAGCTGTGGACAGTTTTTTTTTCACAGTATCAAAATGAAGGTTGTGTTTTAAGGTTTTATTTTTCAGTATTTTAATCTTTTTCAGTTCAGCTGATTTAAGTTGTGAAAACCATCCATACGTCAACAAACTATAAGTCAGGGAAAATACAGAAGTGGAAGTGAAGAAAGTGTTTTTTTATCAAAGCATAACAGCATGAAACTGACTATACAGTAAAACTCAAAAAAATTCCCAAAGTTCATCTCAGCAGATTATTTTAGCAGGAAAGCTAAAGTTAAGTGACCCTGAAAGTGAAACTAGGAAAAGGGGGTTTCCTAAAGAATAAAAACAAATAGCATTCTGTCAGTTTAGCTTACAGCTAACTGACCCAACAGAGAAATGAGTTTAATGTGTCTTTAATATACTTTATTCCAGAGTTACGTATCTCAAAAATCTGGAGAAGAGGTTGACAGGGACACGAGTGACCAGAATTTGTTGCAGAATTTCCTCAATTAATAGATGACTTATTTAAAAGTCTAAGATTCTTAAATATTCAAAGATTTTTAGACTGACAAGCTGAGGCTGTCTGACTGTAAATAGAGAATTGCAGTAATTAAAACAGAAAGAAAAAGGCTTTTATGATTATAGTTCTATACTCTGTTTATTTTTTTTTATTTTCAGGTTTTGGTTCTCTTCTACGTCCTTTCTTTAGTCTGTTTTTTGCTCTTCCTTGAATCTCTGCTTATTCTTGCCTCTATATTCTTGTGTTTCTGTGTCTGGCTTAGAATTCGTCTCTGTGTTTCGGTTAATCTTGTTATTAAGTTTATAACAACTGCACCATTGCTCCGTGGTCCAGTTCTGATGCTCACATGTCCACCATTGGCACTTTCATCAGACCACATGGGTCAGCCTTTGGTCCCCAAGTGCATCAATGAGCCTTGGCTGCCCATGACCCTGTCGCTGGTTCAGCGCTGTTTCTTTCCACTTTTTTGGGGGGGCCGCAGCGGCTTTTATCTGCAGTGTGTAGACAGGAAACGGGGGAAATTGGCGACAAGCCGGGACCTGAACTCGCGCCGCCCGCACCGCGAAACGGCATATGAATGTAGTCGCCTGCTCCACCCCTGAGCCACCCAGGCACCCTCCTTGGACCACTTTTGATAGACACTGACCACTGCAGACTGGAAACACCACACAAGAGCTGCAGTTTTGGAGATGCTCTGACCCAATCATCTAGCCATCACAATTTGGCCCTTTTCAAACTCGCTCAAATCCTCACGCTTGCCAATTTTTCCTGCTTCTAACACATCAACTGTCTCCCCATTCAGTTGTGACTCGCTTCCTGTTTTATTTTGGCAACTGTTCTATCTAGTTGTATCTAGTTTGACTTCCTCCCAAGTTATGTTAGCCCCAGCTGTGTTCCCAGCTCCTCTTGTATCTTCTTGTTGTCCTGTGTTTGTATTTATCGTCCCAGTCTCCCCTTGTCCTTTGTCGTATTCTCCCTCCTGGCTGTGTCCTTCTTCGTAGTGTGTTTGACTAGAAGTGTCTAAGTTTTGAAATATTTGGTTCTGATCTGATTTATTTTGTATTTAGTAAATGCTCAGCAATAAAGCTATTTTTGAGTTTACATCTTATCTTCTGAGTCCTGCCTGCATACAGCCCGTCTTTGACTGATATACTCTGTTGACATGAAACTGTAAATAGATTTCTTTCAAATAAAGCTCAGAGGAAACATTAAATGGGCCCAGTATAGACCCTTGTGGCACTCCACAAGATATTTATTCAGAGGAGGGCAGATTTTTTTTGTCCCACACTTGTTTTAGTATTGAAATGTCTAAGTGTAATTTCTGACTTTCAGTAAAACATTATACTGATGAAAGCCACTTCTACACCCGTTTATTTGAATTTTGACTGATTGCAGTGGTGTAAATAATAACAGAAACTGACTTTTTCTAAAAAAGAATTTCATATCTTGTCACTGTCTACTCCACGTTATATGCAGTAGCTAAAGATTTAGTTTATTTTTAAACTTTTGTGGCTAAACAAAGTCATATTTAGAAATGAAACTTCCCACTGTCTAGACATTGTCTGGTGTCTAATTTAACTGGCTTTCTTTACCCATAGGGGTTTGAGCTGTATGGCCTCACTTATCTAAAATCCATGTCTGTGTGTTATTTTATAAATTGCTATTTGATTGCACTGGTTTTGTTTAAATTTACAAGATAAGTCAAAAAGCATTATGCATGTAAGGTTTACATTATTTCCAATTACACTTAACTATAGTTAAAAACTGCAGAAGATAAAATATCTACACATTACAAACCTGTTTAATTTTCTTTCTTTTGTTTTGTCCAACAGGGAGCACAAGGAGAACAAGGGGATGCTGGAATACCAGGAAAACCAGGACCAAAGGGGCTCCAGGGCCCTAAAGTGTGTACACACAATACTCTGTGTTCAGCAGGCAACAACCACAAAGATTTATCTGTTCTATCCATCCATCAGTCTTTTATTAAATATTAGATATATGTGTTGTTTGTACCACCTGCAACCTAAATCATGTTAAAGGATTTTATTTGATGCATTTGAATGCACGCTGTGTTTTATCTGTGTAAGTCTGTTGTATTAGTTTAGATCAGTGTTTAGCAATTCTTCCAGTGGTCTTTTGCGCATGCACAAAACATTCTGACAACTGACCATTCACAGACCTTTAAAATCTAGATGTGTTATTTAGCAGTGTGTTTAACCTATGGCTTTTTTAACAGGGGCCCAAAGGTGAGAGCGGACCTGACGGTGAGAAGGTGAGTTCTTGTGACCTTTTCTATGCCTAAAACCAGACACACTCTTTTGTAAACAATACATTACAAGTAGCTACCAAACAGAGAGTGTTCACCGAAAATCGCAATTACGCCTTTGAAGTACTTCTAAATTGTTCCAGAGGAATAAGACGTAGGTTAAAAGCTGAGTCAATCAAAAGGGGAAAAAGAGAGAAATGAGATTTTATCTCAGCTGACTCGTCGGAACAAGTCTCGCTAAACCTAATATTATATTGACGATCGGGCTCACGTGTCTGTGTGGGTGGATGTGTGGGTGTGTGTGTGAGTGTGAATAGCCCGCAGTAGGGGATTTCCCTGGTCTGTGCGGCTGGTGCTGTGCGAGACTTCAGCTTTGGCATTTGCTGCGTATTATTTAGAGTCAAGGGTCAGCGTCTGACCTTTGACTCTAAATGGCTATGTACCATTTAGGCACTTTTTCAATCAGCAGAAAATTGCTCCTTGGTTGAACCTTAGCTTATAATTGAAATTATCTTAAACTCAAGTCTTTGTAATAGCCTGAAAAGACCTTCAGTTATTCAACCACATTTAGAAAAAAAGGATTTCTGTTTAAAGGCTACAAATTAGCCCAGTGCCACTGACATCAGGTGCCTGGTGTAGTTATAGAAACAGGATCAAATTTAGCTTTTTTATTTCTTCATTAGACGTAGCAGTAGCATAAAGAAACAGGGTCACAGGTGTATCACTCAGCAGGGGACCAATCAACCCATCTTATTCTTTTTTAACCTTCATCCTATCGACATACACCGATCAGGCACAACATTATGGCCACTTGCCTAATGTTGTGTTGGTCCTTCTTTTGCTGCCAAAACAGCCCCGACCCATCAAGCTGTGGACTCCACTAGACCTCTGAAGGTGTGCTGTGGTATCTGGCGCCAAGATGTTAGCAACAGATCTTAAGATCTGGGGAATTTGGACGCCAAGTCAACGCCTCAAATTCATTGTTGTGCTCCTTAAACCATTTCCTGCTTCTAACACATCAACGTTGAGGACAAAATGTTCACTTGCTCCCTGATATATCCCACCCACCAACTAAAGCTAAACACACACTACATCAGTTAAAGCACACAGTTTGCCACATGCTATGCTCAGGGTATTCTGGGATGTGTCTTTTGGGAACAAAGGTAACACTTTTTTCAAGCAGATTTTCTAGTTGGACGGTCACATCAGCAGGTGGAGTTTCCCTCGCTGCTCTCAGTAGCAGCACGTTTCTTAGGTAGATCCAACACTGTCTCCATTGATTCTGATTACTTCCAGTCTGGGAAGCTCCCCATGCAGATGACGAATGCAGTGATGAGTCTTTCTTCTTTAAAATGACTGACAGAGTACCCCTATGCCTCCTGATACTGTATAATACTAGACCCGAATGTTAACTAAATAAATATTTCTATTTATTACAACCTCATATGTGGAATTGGGTCCCCTGGGCCCCCAAAACATTTGTATTTTTACAAACCGCCGCTCAAAGCCGAAATAGTAAACAATGGTGTTACATCGTTTGGAACAAATTGACTGAAAAAGTCATAAAATTGGGGAAAAAAAAGACTGA
Organism: Cichlasoma orientale; assembly: GCA_034780415.1. Taxonomy (NCBI): domain Eukaryota; kingdom Metazoa; phylum Chordata; class Actinopteri; order Cichliformes; family Cichlidae; genus Cichlasoma; species Cichlasoma orientale. The sequence continues at coordinate 430,414 of JAVDPK010000333.1, forward strand.
AATATGACACAAATATACCTCGGGGGTCTGCACGGACCCCTGTCGGTGGCTTAAAGGCCATTTTCAAAGCTACAATGTGCATGAAAATGTCTCCCGACCTGATTTAACACAGAAGGGAATTACCCTGTCGTCAGGTGATGTTTTTGTTTCTAGACCTTATCATTCCTGCTTGTCCTGTTAGTTCTGTTAATGTCTACCTCAAGAAATAAACCACCTGCTATTGTTTACATTTTCACGAGTCGTCTGCCAGTCATTACAACTTCCTTATTCATCATATTTGCTTTTCCCTGCAGGGTGCAGCGGGAAAGCGAGGCATGAAAGGCGAGAAAGGACAGAAGGTGATTTTACCTGTTTACAGTTAGAGAAAGAAACATCTTTCCACACACACACACACACACACACACACACTCACTACTCTCCATTTCATTTCCTCTTTCAACCCCCGCTGAGATTTACTTACTGATCAGTTTGTTCCTTTTTCCTTTTACCTTTCAGGGAAGCGTGGGTGATCGTGGAGACGTAGGACAGGTGCTTACTCGATTTATATTCCCTTTTTTTACTCTGATGTCACAGAAATTCATACATGTGATGCGGTATGGGTTTCTGAAACAGTACAGATTCCATTTGATGACTTCTCTTATTATACTGATTCCAAGTTGTTTAATTTATTTATTTTTTATTAAATTAGATGCCATGTCATTTTTTGTAGTTTTAATTATTGAACAAACAGCTTTCAAAAAATACAAATTCTGGCATATAGTAAATTCTACATATATCTGCCCAAAGTATACACACAAATAAACATCCCTCCATTGTAAAAGATAAACATGAATCTATAACCATGAACATTAAATGGGGGATATAAGGTCCAGAGTTTTCAGGTTCATCCCAAAGGTGTTGGATGTGAGTTCAGGGCTCTGTGCAGGTCAGTGATTTTCTCCAACGCCACCGTCAGAAAAACATGTTTATAGAACAGACTTCTTGCACAGGGTTATTATAATGTTAAAGCTGAAAAAGGCAAACTTAGAAACATGCACTAAAGCAGATAAGGGGGATTAAGTTTCCCAAGGGGCCATATGGAAAACTGTAGCTGTCTAAATATGCGTTATTTGGTATAAACGGTAAGCAGTGCAATTGCAGTGCCCCCAGTTACTTACATGCCTCTTCCTTCTTCTTTTCAACCATTTTTTTTTGACAGCATGGATCTAAGGGAGATGTGGGCCCTACTGGTGTTTCAGGCCCCGTGGGACCGCCTGGCATGCCAGGGCCCAGAGGATTGCGCGGTCCAGTCGGGGATGCAGGTCTTAAGGGCCGAGCAGGACCTAAAGGAGTGCAGGGTCCATCTGTGAGTAACATCTGCATGGGTCCCAATCTTAATATTTTGTTGACTCTAATGACCATGTGTTAATGTGAAACATGCTTAGAATTGCAACATTTTTAAAATGAACCTAATTAACCAGTTTGAACGTTGAAACAATATAAATTTGCAACTATTCTGAACACCAATTAATCAGGTTCCAAAAATTCATTATATTTAAAAAAGAAAATTAAAAAATTGATAGTTTCAGGTTCTCTGACAATCTGAGAATTTGCTGTTTTTCACCAAATTGAATTAAATTTTGGTTTTTAGCTTTTATTTAGCTTTTAGCTAAACTTGAAACGAGTGTATTTAATGATACCATCTTGTGCATAATGTGTAATAAATGACTCACTATCTACTGCCTTCATTGCTAAATAATTTTTTTTTTTTTTTTAAAAAGGAACTAAAGGTTTTGCTGAAACTTTTCCCTGAGATCATTTCCTTCCCTATTTAGTAACTTTGCTTCAGTGAGGTATTTTGAAGCGATCAAAATGTTTTTTTGAAAAATAAAGTGGCATAATCTATATTATGAGCTGTTTATACCTTTTATACCTCACCCAAACAGAGGCTGACAGTATCATAGAAAAAAATACTGTTGGAGAACTCATGATAAGAATTTTTTTTTAAACTCACTTTGAATGTGTCTCTTTACTATGATTATTTCCATTGTTTAATGTACTAAATATTTTCTTGATTAATTTGTTTTGTTCTTAAGTATTAGAGAATAGTGAAAAAGCTTGTTCTAATTTTCAGCAGCCCCCCAATAAAACCTCTTCAGAGGTCTTAATTTGCCTGACTCAAAGCAGTTTATTTTGGTGTATTCCTCATTAATGCACACTTTATTAAAGAGTTAAGAGTTAATCTTGATGCTTAAAACAGTGGATGCCCACTGTGACAGTGGAGTTTTGCAGTGGTGATGAAGAAAATATATATATATATATTTTTTTGGCCTGCAGGGTCCTGGTCTTTCTGATGAGCAGGTCCTGCAGCTCTGCAGAGGTGTTGTCACAGCTCAGATCTCTCAGTATGCCGCCTCAATCAGAGCCAAGTGCTCTCAGGGCTGTCCCATCAACCACCGGACACTCATTGGGCCCCCAGGATCTCGAGGTCCACCGGGACCACCAGGCAAAGCTGTAAGTCCCTGTTCAGCCTTATAGAAGTAATGGTGAAAAACACTGAAAGCTGTTCTACATACATAACTGCACATTTTTGCAAAGTGCAAGCTCATTTTAACATACTAGATGAATTTCCATTCCAAAATACTACATTTCCATTCAAATTTGATAATACTGTTCCCTGGAATAATGAGGACACCTTTGTTATCATGTCATTGTAGTATCTATTGTAGTGTAAGTTACTTTGGGATGTACTGTCTTTAAAGCTATTAATACTACAGTATTTTAACTTCATTTTTCCTTTCATCTATCAGGGTAAAGCAGGAAAACCTGGAGCAAAAGGAGTCAGAGGTGTTCAAGGTGACAGAGGAGTGGAGGGACAGAAGGGAGTGCCTGGTGACAGAGGTAAGAGCTTTCCCTTCTCAAATGGACATTCAGTATGAAATCTGTAAATAAGACTTCCCGTAGTACATGATCAGGTTATATTTGTGAAATTCTTGTGTAGAACAAGAACAACTTTAATTGTCACATACATGCAGTGAAATTCAGGCTCTGCATTTAACCCATCACACATGCAGCACAACATGCGGAGCAGGGGGCAGCCAGCCAGATTCGAACCAGCATCCTCTCAGTCCTAAACCCTCTTCTTGCACTGAACTCAGGAGGTCTCCTTGACATTCCTGTGATGGACTAAACAGCTTTGTTACAGTTTTCACTGAACAGGTTTTAGACTTTAAGAAAATGGTTAAGGAAATATTAGGCACTTTGAAAGGGTAATATAGATATATAAGAGCACATAGTGGAAAAAAAATTGAATATTTGAGTGCATAAATCTAACAAATATAAAATTCTTTAGAAATGTGTTCTTGTCACATTTTTAGTCAGTGTCAGTATCTCATCAAAAAAAAAAGAGATTTAATTAACTTTCTGAGTCACAGCTTTTCCTACCGGCTCTTTACATTTTTTTCAAAAGGTCGAAAGGGATCTACAGGTGTTGCAGGTGATCCGGGATTGGGCCTGCCGGGACTCGATGGACCACAGGGACCCACAGGTATGACACCGGTCTTCTCCACAGTCATACATGCCCCAAAAACTTCACTAAGACTATGAGCTCGTTAAATTTGTGTATGTGAATTGGAGGGGGGGGCTTAAATTATGAGTGTCATTTGAATAAACAAGTAGCCAATTTTGTTACCATATACATTAAAAAATAAAAATAACCCTGCTAACTTATTCAATCTGTAACTGTAGCCATTTAGTCAAAAACCCAATATTGATTTATTATAATGGACATTGCCCTCTTTAGAAAATCGGTTTGCCTCCAGTTAATTATGACATTTTGTGCCGTGTTTTCGTTTCTGCCAGACTTTGTACAAAATTTTTAAACGTTGCTTTTCACAGGTTCACCAGGTAACCCAGCAGAACCAAAAGATGGCATGGAGGGTCCCCGTGGGCCTCGTGGCTTCCCTGGTCCTGTGGGTCCACCCGGTGCGGTTGGAATCGCAGGCGTGCCAGGCTTTTGTGAGGCGCGGGACTGCAGCATTTATGCACCAGTGATGCGCAAAGAGCAGGGTCTGGTGAAAGGACCTGTGAGCTAAAAAAATCTGAATCTAAACATCAGAGATTTTGGTGCTTCTAGGAAACACCCGGTGGCAACATCATGGTTTATCTCAGTGATAACAGTGAAATCTTCTATAGACAGTGTTGTGACAATAGTTTGTTAAAAGCTGTGATAAAAATGTCAGTGGATCAAATGTAGTACCGTGTGGCACTTCACTAACACATGTTGAAGTTTGTGCGGAAATCTGATCAATAAAACCTTCTATCTGCGGCTGGCTCAGGCTTCTGCAATTTTTACTGAGATCAGATCCGTCGAGTATGTTGAGATTCGATAAAACAAATTGGATGTTTTCATTTCTTAGGTTTATTTTATTTTTTTTTATTTCTCTGGTACCCAAAGAATAAATAAATAAGTCTATGTAAATATTTTGTAAAGTATCTAAAGTACATGTAGTGTGCTCTGAAACAAATAAACTGATGTGTTCTTTAGTCCGTGTGTCTTCAGTTTGTCAGCGTCAGCTTAAAAATACTATACCTTTACTATTTAGATTTTTTTATAGATCTAATCAATGTAATGGTTTTAAACTAGCTTTTCACGTTAAAAAAAAAAGGCATATAGAATAATATTGAACCCTTTGTGTACAACAAATTGTGCAAAAAAAATTGAGACAAACTTTTGAATGGTTGACATGGCTTTGTTGTAGTAACTATATCTGTGACGTCTAAATTAAAATACACAACATACACAAATAAGTGTATTTTTATTACATTTATTGCAGCACGATTAACATACAATAGCAGCAACACAAAAAGAAATGCACATAAGTTTGATCCCTATTGTATGAAGTCACATATTGAAATTATGGAATGTTTATTGTTTTTCAACAGGATGTGGTATAATAAAAACAACAATAACAAAGAAAAACAGGATTTGTCAGTGTTTTTTAAAGAAACACCAGTGATTCAAAAATATGGGGGAAAAAGTTTTTAAATTGTTTTTGGCTCAGTTTATTTAAGCAGGTTTCACTTTTTTTTCCCACTTTATTTTGCATGAATAATTAAAAAAAAATAAACCAATAAAAAATACTAAAAATGCACACCCCACACAAGAAATAAACAAAGCACCATTTTTTAGTAGCTGCATAGTTGAACATTTGCTCGTCGTTTATTTATTGTTTGATATGTTCTTTTGTATTTCAGTCGGGCTACTTTTTAATGCTTTTTTTATTAGAGTGTTTGTATTGATATACTGGCACTCTTGAAAGGAGTCAATTTAATGCCCAATTACAATGAAACAATCATTTTGAGAAGATAAGAGATAATCATGAAGCAAAGCAGAGCATCATTATTTGTTAATTAAAACCTCAGTTTGTGGACCAAATGTATAGATTTCATTTGATTGAATGCAAAAATATTGACAAGCTGAAAATTAATTAAAAAAAAAAATATATATATATATATATATATTTATATCACAGTTTAAAAAATATTGAATTGAAAGTAGCTGGACTGTTTTGGTGTCAGTTTAACCATTTGAATGCATTTTTGAACAGGTGAAAAAACATTTAAATTACTTTTTTATATTAAATATATATTTATATTTTAATATTTAATTTTTTTAATACTTTACACAGTAATTTGGTAATAATGTGTAAAATAACTTGTGTGAGATACTTGTAAACCAAAGCAAAGAAAACCGAAGATATGGGCCACATTTGGGGCTAACATTTATTGCACTTATTGGGAAACAGAGTAAAGAAATACTGGCAGTTTTTTGGCTTTTCCATTTCATCTATACGGAACTGGTTTGGTTCTGCTTAACTGGTTATTGTTGGGCTCTGTGGGGGTCATTTAAAAATTATGCGTACCATACAAACATAGTGCAATAGTATTTACAGTTAAACAGTCATATGTGTCATCTTGTACTGGAGGAGTGCATAGGTGGTTTGGAGGAAGAGCTGTACGTGACAGCTGTCTGCTCAAGAAATACTGCTTTTCCATTGCTTGTGTTGTGCTTTGGCTGTGTCACTTTGTGCTATATAATTGTTCAAAATTTTTTAAAAAAGATGGGCCAAACATAAATTTGGCATTTTACTTTATAAAAGTGGCTTACATCATAAATAAAATTTATAAAATTGTCACCTAAAATTTGCTGCAGCTAATAGCTATTTTCTCTAATAACTACATCAATTAAGCTGTCAGTATTTTCTTGATTAAGATTAAATAATTTCTTTGTGAAATATCATCAAAAAAAATTAAACGAGTAAGAGCAGCAGATATATTTTTGTGGGAAAAAAACGCCTCAAATGATGAAGAAATGATCAGAACCTTTAATACTGATACTCAGCATACTAATTTATTTACTGTGTATTCCCACATTTTAAAGTAAAAAAAAGCATAATCACATTTAATCAAGGCACCATTCAGCTTATTTTGTCACAACTTGAAGTGTTTATTTTGAGTATACAGTATTTACTTGAAAATGAAATGATTGCTTTGGGTTAGCTGGCTAACCGTCCTTTACGTCTTAATTTTAGAAGGTGAAGAAAAAAGAAAGCAGCTTATTTATTGGCAGCTCAGTTTGTCAGTGGAGCTTCATAACAAATATGAGTTGAATATTTGTTTTGTTGCTTTGGCTAGTGTTAACAGTGTCATTTCTTTCTAATTTTAGTATTTTTTAAATGCCTTTTGAGCAGTTTGCTTTGAGATGCTTGAACATGTGCGGAACATTAAATCAAGCTGTGTATTTGTGTTTGGACTGATCCTATAGCAGCATTATACAGACCTGAGGTTCACTGGTCATCAGATGCTCATTTTGTGCTTTGACTATTTCTGATCTTCCTTCAAGTACATTCAGAATAAATTAAAAACATAAATAAATAAATAAAAAAATAGTCGGCATCTCACTGTATTTTTACTTTTTTGAATTTCTAACAGTGAAGTATGAGAACTGGGACCTCTTTACGCATTTAGATTGTTAACCAATTAAAAATTTGTACCTGAACAAATACCATAAGTTTGTAAACACCAAGTTGGCATGTAAACATTTTTGAACTACTTCCAGTCCTATGACAATGCAGAATCCTTCCCTGAATCTACTGTTCCCAAAGGTTTTTGTAGAAAAAAATAAAGCAGCTTTGTTCTGTGAACTATGAGAACTGTATTTACCAAATGTGTCAGCTGAGTACGGCACAGACAATTATTTTAAAGAATGTCTGAATCAATATATCTGTAATTTAAATAGCAGCTGAACGTATTCCCGAAGGGGGAAAGAAAATGAATGTGACAAATTGACTGGTGACCATAATTATCCTGATTCGTCAAAGAAGATCCTAAAAATAATAAAGTGTCTTGATAAATACAGCTCTGAAACATGAGTGAGGTAACTGGGTATACTTTAAAGCTCTGTATATCACATTCATTTTGTCATTTAACAATAAAGGATAAAAACTTATATGCCTGAAAAATGATAAAGTGTTTAAGTGCTGTAAGCATAGGTTTGAATTGCTTATAGGTAGAAAAATTGTCTTCATGAAAAACACTGTCTGCAAGGCACTGCATGGCCAGACGACTAGCCATGTGCAGCTGACAGCAAACAAAAGCACAGAAGTTCCCTTTGCGAAAATTCCCATGAGCTGTACCAAGAGAAGCATATTCACATCAGCTGAAGCGCTACCTCACAAGGTCATCTGCTTCACAATCCATCCTGCTGTCAGCAGCACCAATCCAACAGAGCCTCCTGGAGCAGAAAGAAGATTAGGTCCGATTTTTACAATCATCAAATCAACCACTGTTTAGAAAGATGCAAACAAATCATTCACCAGTTTTAATGTATGGATCCTTTGTCTCTATTGTGGCCTTTAGCTTACTGAGTAAACTGCCATAACACAGAGTTTTAGTTTGCCTATTACTCTGGTTAAATGATTTTGTACCTTGTGCTGATCAGCTAAGCATTTACCAGCAAACAGGAACAATTTTCCATCCTTATAACAACTTTGTTACCTATGACATGCGTGTCTGGTTAGCAGCATTGCACTCCAGTGAAAGTGTGTTTTATGTTGAACACATGACAGGTGAGTTTGAAGAGTACTTTAACACTAAATGCATCATTTGATATATTCTTTTTGTTCACGGAAGATTGAGTATTTTTGTCTTTTAGATCTAACAAAACAAAAACATTTTTCAGACAAAATTCAATCTGAGATTCAAGTGCGTCCCAACAACATACTGAAGTCTTCACACTGGATCTCAGAAAGATAACGTGCTCAGACTGCAGGGGAAGCTGAACTCTTTCTCCATGTGATATGTGGTGTTCCCAAGACAAAGGGGCAGAAGCAAATGACCGCAACCAGCAGAGCGTGGTTTGTGTCATGAGCGGGTTCTTTGTTTTTACTCACTTTTTCGTTTTGCCTTCACTTCTTTAGTTTTACATTACAGCGTGGTTAGGGTTTTTCACTTGGTGAGATTTAGACACCAGAACTACTTAGTTGGGTTTAGGAAAAAATTACTTGGATTAAAAAACAACTATTCACAACTTCATCATATATGCTGAAAAAATGCCAAAGGGGGTAACAGTGCAGTGTAGTGTAGTGCCTAAATGTCCATGTTTAATGTGTGAGAATGACACTGGGCTCGTCTCTTCCGATCAGTAATCCAGTTTAAAAACATTGTCAGAAATCTGCTGGTGTATGAAACAGGACTCACTCTGTCCCGGTGCTCCATCGGCAACGAACCCAGAGCACGTCTGGCGCTGGTAGTAGAAGCAGTTTTCTTTAACCACATATGATGTCTATGAACAGACGAGTAAAGAAAAATGTAATTATTATTGTTTAAATGAGTAAACATGACTTAAAAAATTGTTAATCCCTCTAAAAAAAAAAAAAGGGCCAAAGTTAATTTAACTCTGAGAAAATGGGCGACCTACATGGTGGCAAACCGTGGTGAGGTTTACATCCACACATGCACCCAGGATCATCTGCCCACTCTCAATCTTCTTGCATGGAGTTATGCAGATTGTCGTCACACCCTTAAAGTAGCCAATGTTCTGTAAATTCAAACAAGCACAAAAAAAATTTAATACATTTAAAAGGTATCAAAAGAAAACTATTCTTAACCTTAGAAACCAGACAAATATATTTAAACTCTTTATGACACCATGTGTCTGCCAAGGATGTGTAGCGCACTAAGCATGTTTGAGAACATGCTAGAGCTAATTCTAAAACATATTCAAATCAGAGCTGGACGGAGGTGAAAGCAGAAAATCAGCAGAAAAAATTCCGAGCTATAGTGGCTGTACTGACAGATGCAGGGGTGCGTTCAAACCTGGAAACAGCACGAAACATTTTGCTACAGTTTGCAGGTTGAGGGACACGTTTCCTTTAAATGCTTCTCAAGGGCTCAATCTTTGAACCAGTTCATTAGTATTATTATGTTACCCATATATCATCTGCTTAACAGCCTCAAATGCATCTCCTACCTTTGACATGCTGAAAATATGACTTAATTTTCTGTTCAGCCAAACAACCTTGCTTCTAGTGAAATCTTTAGTGATAACATAAAGCCCTGCATAGCCAGGCTCCTGCACATATAGCAAAACCACAAAGACCACCAAGACCTACCAAGAACTTATAACTGCAGTCAGCCTCCCTGATCACATGCTCGGGGTATTTAAACAGTTTCACACTCTTATTTTATAGCCAGATGCATTCATGCTTTTCAGGTTGAGCTTTTGGCTGATTTTAAATGGGTTTACCTCATTTTCATAGCCAAAGTTTCACAGGCATTCAAGCACTTGCTAGTGAAAAAATCTCTGTGTGAAGAAACTGTTTTCAGTAAATGCAAGCATAACCGTGCCTTTTTAACTTATCGGCCAATTTCAGCTCATGTGTGGAGAAATGGAGCCGCTAGTTGTGCATTTTTATTTAGGAGAGTTTGGAAAAGCATAAAGGTACAGCAGCAGGCCAGGCTTCTTTCTTTTACCTGTTCAGGTGTTCCTTCCATATAATTAAAAATCACAGATGAAACAAAGTGTCTGTAAACACATTTAACTTTTATTTATTTATTGGTAACACAGTGAGACATTTGTATGAATTTGCAGGGTCATTTGTACCTTGCCATTAGCGCTCCAGGTGTTCTCACAGTTTTGGTCAAAGTCCAGCGCCAGGCTTTTGCAGCAGGAGTAAGGAAGAGTCTTCACGACCACTTCTGAGCTGCCCACTGCAGCTGACAAAAAAAAAGAAGAAATGCATCAGGCTAGGAATAATTCACTTCTGAGATTCACATGTCACTGCTTCATTGTCATTTAAGACCCAGGCAATCACTGTTAATTTCTCTCCATTTCACCCAATTTAAATCACTGGTGTCTAAAATATGCATTTATTATTTATTTATTTATTTATTTATTATTCATTTATTATTCATTTGACAATAGTAATTAGCTGTACAAATCCATAGACTTTGCGAAACTACATAGAATCCAGTGGGCTAATTTTAGTTCTTGTTTGGTTCTTTGTTTTCTTTCTGCTTTCACGTGTAATAGTGGTTGTAACACTGAAACTACGCCTCCCCCCAGAGTGGGAATTTCCCATTTCAAGATAATGTTTTCTCTTGGCTCATTCCAGGGAAAGCACGGGGAATCCCGCGTCGCTTTCATTTTCAAGTGCAATCCACATAAATTTATCATGAAGTCTAGAAAACACGACATTACACAATAAAACTGAAATAGCTTGAGATAAACAAAACCGTCGGTTACTGTAGACCGCCAGTGAGTATTGTTAATAAAAGCGGTCAACGCTGATTAGAGACAGACTAGCCTACATTACAATATAGTCAAACTTTCATCGTTTTAACATAATGTAAGCTGCTCTTTGACTTTATATTAAATAAACATATATAGCCTAAATCTATGCAACCATATCTTTAATTCGGCTCATACCGAACTTATTTTCATCCAGCTTTTTTTAAATCTAGTTACACAGATATACAGTACAACACCGTGACGCAGCAATTTATTCATTCTCAGCGTAAAACCTTCAAGCCATGCGTAAAACACACAAAGGACGAGGCTCAATTGTACCTTAATACTCGCTACATTAAACCCTACATCGCTGAGTAATCTACTTACTTAAACAGATGCATAAAAGGATACACCAGGAATTCATCGTGCGGACGCCGGCTAGCGTTTGTATCAAGTGGAAATTACGTCCAGCAGGAAAAAATCAAAAAAAAAAAAAAAAAAAAAAGCAAGGAAGAAGAGCGCGATTCTTTTTTCCCCTCACTTAAAAACAACGTTGCAGCACATTCATTGCTACAGCCCGGTCAGTGCTCTGCATGTGGCTTATTTAGTGATAAATACACATAAAAACACAGCTGTGGCAGTACAACTTAAAATTTAACCTACGCTATGCCCACGGGAGAGATCCACCTGCGCTACGAGGGCACAGAATAATGTCCTATTTTCTCGCTCTCTCTCCTTTAACTCCCCCCACTCCCTGGAGTTTCTGGAGTACTGAGCAGCACTGGGTTTCTCAATGTTTCTCGATAATTTTAAATAAAGAAACAACAACAATAATACGTTTGTTCCATTTTTGTTGATTGCCTGTAAATTATAAAATGAAATACAATGAAACATGATCCACTTTCCTCTTCTCCATAATATTCACACACTTCATTACGATTATTTTCAATTACGTTGCCCATTTTAGACCAGAATTGTCATTTCAGTATCCCGTCATACTCTTATTCTCTTTAAATTAACCAGAAAGATAATAAAACTTAAATGTATTTATTTATATCACACAGAATCAACTTATTACACTCAACCGATGTCTGGAGCAAAGCAAACACAAAACAGGACAAAACAACAAAACGTGACAGTGTGAGTCCTGACCCAGCAGTTTATAATAATCAGTGACAACAGTTCAAATTATTTGAAGCAACATGGAAACACCGAGACCCTCACTGCGTTACATTCCAGTATATATTGAAGTGTCACCTGGTGGCTGGGTTTCGTTTGATAAATAAAGACATTCTTTATAATAAAGCGATGCACAAAAACATCACGTTCATGCGTAACGAGTCACCAGAAAGCAGGAAAAGACGTGATTGACGCTCAGAGTTTCCCGGGCTATAACTTTCGTTTTATTATTTACATTAATTGTTAAACCTCTCACTCTTCAAATCCCCCTTTATGCTTTTCATGCCTCATAAACGCAATATTAGCAGAGGGATTTACAGTGAACTGTGAAAAACACCTAGTGGCCGCATCCTGTTGACTTTCGTTTAGGGGTGGAGTGGAAACAGTTCCGCAGTGCCACAGCTATAAAGCTTAGACATCGAAACTTTTGCCGATCACTCTCAGAGCGTCTCCTCTGCTCCTATCACCATCACGATGTCTCCAGATTTGCTGAACGTGGCTCTACTGTTATCGCTGGGTAAGCGTCTTTAAATCGTAACTCACGGGGAACTTTTATTAACTCGGTAGATCCATCTGGGTAGCTGCATGGTCGTTTGTAAACAAGATCTTGCTGTGTTTATTGTGTCATAGTGAGAAAATGTTTGCAACCAGAAGATTTTTCTATTTATACTATGATTTCTTATTGTGTTCCTCAGGCGTGTGCCTCGCTGTGGGTGCTGCTGTCAGGGAGGACATCCTGGAAGTCGAAGGCAATTTGGGGAAAGACTCTATCCTTCTGTGCACCGCTAATCACAAGCCCGGTGTCCAGTACCTTGCAGTGAGATGGTACAAGGTAAAAACAAACAAACAAAGAAAAAAAAAAAGGCGCTTATTTTAATTTTCATGCAGCACATTCAGGAAGGAAATGCATGCCAAACTCTCATTGGCTGATGCTATTGTTACTATCGCTTTCGTTTCTTCCCTTCAAATTATTTCTAGTAAGTAGGCTGTAACTGTGAAATCAAAACACAGCATTGCAAGGTTGATGCATTATGAATATGCTGCAGTAGTAGCTGCAGTAATAGAATGGTAAAGTACTAAAGGGAATTAGTAATGGTAAAGGTTGTTTTGGAAGAGCCAGCAGTATTTCACTTTGTATTTTCTAATTGTTATATTATCAGGAAGATAATCAGTGGTCATAAGACACTACTCAGCCTTTGTGTATAAAGGTCAAAATGACAAACTGGTCTGGTTATTATCTTATAACTTGTTTTTATGAACTGATTAAATATTTAGTCTGCCTAAATTTGAACACTGGGCCATGCAGTAGCTGTGGTAAACATAATACTAACAGAAGTACTATTTATAGTTTGCATTAACAGAAGTGGTTTTGGCGCTGACATCAACCGTGCTCAGTTTTGGTGTCTAGTCTCAGATCCTGTTATCCTCATTAATCAGGCACATGACTCTAACACTGGACTGATGCTTTCGCAGGTCGCAGAGAACCCGTCATCTCCTGTCAACGGCCTTTTGACCAGAGACCTGCCAAACGGAACCACAAGATGGTACTCCGGCGTGGAGAAAGAGGTGGTACTGGTGGAAGAGTCCCGCGACATCCGCGTGCCCAATGCAACCTGCAGCGACAGTGGCGTGTACAGGTGTCACCTGGCAGCACCTGTAGGAGAGCAGAATCAGGATGGCCATGTTCGCCTCATGCTGACAGGTAAGAGTGTGGCCTGGGTGTCTCTGGGTTCATTATGTGTTCACGCATATTCAACAAGCAGATATCCCAAACTTTCCCAAGCTCCCTGAGGCATCCATGACTTAAATTTGAATCGGGGGAACATCCAAACTCAACTCAGCTGTTATATTTTGAGCAGCAGCTTTAGCAAACAATGCCTCTTTGGCCCAGGGTACAGAGCGTGGGGACCATCTGTCAAGCACATGATTTTTAAAACAGCATTAGACTTCCACTAAAAGCTGCATTACGTGAGGCTTATTTGGAAAGTCTGCCACCCTAGCAGCTCTGTAGGCCTGCTCATACTGATGTTCTGCAATGAGGGGATGTTTCTTCACATTTCTGCACCTCACTTTTTCTCATATGAAAGTTTTAAAAAAATGTACAAAATCCAGCCACACAGGAGTTTCCTTCTGGTAATTGTATGCAGAATAGCCGAACTAAGATCACAACCTGAGATAGCGCAGTGTGATGCAGTTCAAGTGGGTTCAAACTTGAGTAACTTTAATTTGTGTTTTCATTTCCAGGTTGTCCCGCTGGTCCCACAGAAAAGCTGGATACAGATGACTACTTGATTATTTTTGCCTCAGTAGTTATAATGATAGCACTTCTGCTATCCTTCATAAGCTATGTAAGTAATAATTAAGTGGATTTTCCGTAAAAGCATTTCTATTATTATTAACTTACTTGGATTTACTTAATGATCATTTTGTTGTACTCCCAAAAGTTATAATCATCATCTTCAAACATGCTAAAAAACCAGATATGCTCTTCATTCCTAATCTAAGTCTATTTCTCGTGTCCCCAACACAGGTTTGTTTAACGAAAGGCATCAGAGAAAGAAACAAACAACAACAGCAACAACAATCCACAAAAAAACAAATTTTACTGAACGCAAAGCCCAAACCGCTGGAACCAAAAGACTTGAAGTTGATCTACACTTTGGGTCCAAAACCATCCACAAAGAGCATCCTGTGCGTTTAAAGATGAAGAAGAATGCTAGGAAGAAGAGTGGAATCTGCTTCAAAAGGGAAGATTCAGAAACATGGGCTCTTCAGATGTCACTTCACTGGAGAAACTGGTGTCCTGACTCGATAGACAGAGCTGGTCCAGAAATCAGGATTAAGTGGTTAGTCTTTAGCCACATCTAGGAGAGTAAGACAGTGAGTTTGGCAGCTGCACGAGCAAAGCGAATTGACCAAATGTTCACATTTATTTGGTTAAAAAAAAAAAAAATTAATAGCTGATATTGCTTTAACTGCGTCCCATAGATTTGTAGCTCAAACTTTCATTATGAGACACAAACGCTGTTGTTTACTCGGGAAAATCATAGCTGGAGCCAAGACGTTTTATAGTTGTGTATTTTGTATAGTTGTGTCGTGCAAGATGCGTGTGTTAGGAGTAAAAAGCACTCCTAGCCTACTGAGTATGAGTATGAACACACTGATGGATGTCTCGCCATAATAATAGCGTCTGTGATTTAATGTTTACACAGTTACTCAGTCTTACAGGGTCAGTGTGTCCTGATAAAGAGTGACTGAAAATCACTAAAAATGACCTGCTTCAAATGAGCCATCACAGAATCCATCTTTAACGGCACCGTTTCTGGAATCTGTTTTTAAGTTCTCGTATTTTCTTCTTTTCAGTACACTTTGTATATTTTACAATTTATTTTCAAAAAGAAATGTTTAGAGAATTATTCTTAGAAAGCACCCATTTTTAGATGACCTAACAAAAAGAAAAAAAGAAAAAAAACCTTAGACCTTTATCACATGAAATAACGTGGCCTTTTGAAACAAGAAGTGAAACATGATGATGCGTAGGAACACCCGTGATGTGTTTGTGTTTCGTGTGACATTTATTTTGGGGAAAGTCCCAAGAGCGCTTTGGGTTCTGGGTTTATTTTCAATGGCGCGCTTCTCTTTTTTTTTTTTAATGCCTGCATTTATGTCTTCAGCTATTACTCTTAACATGTTTAGCTACAGACAACAAAAAACAACTTAAATATAGGGCATTTAGATGGCAGGTGGCATCATTCATAAGCTATTATGTTATTGTTGTTCCACAGCAACAGGTGTATTTACAACTCTTAGAACAACCTTTAACAGTAAAAAATGTCTTGCAATTGTGCTTCATTTTGCATTTAAGAGCCCCTAGACTGATATCATAGAGAAACAATAACATTGATGTCCTGCATTCAGTGTAACTGAGAAAACGTTTTTTCTGTCTCTTAGCCTAAAGGTATACATTGCTATTGGTTGTGTGTTTAGCTTCTCGTAATTGTATTTTGTTGCAGTATTAATAATATATAAAATAAACACTATATACACACAGCTGTAATACCAGTGATGTCATAAATGTTATCTGTGGATTAAATAAACACATTTTTGAGCATGGATCTGTGTCTCATCTTCAGCTTTTCTGGGTTTGTTTGTTAACTATGATCAGTAAAATAAACCAACATAGTTTTATTGACAGTAACCGCTTCAGGCATTTAAGACTGCAGCAGATAATATAACACGATTAAGTATTTGGAATGTCGGTAGTTAGATCCCCAGTTCCTTCAGTCCCTGTATGAAAGTGTCATTGGGCAACATACTTAACCCCAAACTGCCCCCACCCCAGCTGATACTTCTGACATTACAGCCGTGAAACATCTTGAACTTCAGTATGGCCTAACTAACCTTACTCATTTGAAAGTCTAGTTGGATCAGTTAAATGAGATTGTTACAAAATTAATTTTGGATGTGAACCACCAGCATCAGCCTGTCCCAGGTATACCCTGCCACTTGCACACTGTCAGCTGGAATAGACGTGACCCTGAAAAGGAGTTAAAGTTCTGAAGAAGCTGATCCTAAACATGAATCCATGGGTTTCTTGAAATTTGTTTTACATTTTTCAAAATTCAAATGGCTAGTAGGACTTTTCAAATGACTTCACAAGGACAAAAAGAATTATAGTGCCTGTATTGATTTTTGGAATAGTTTTCCAGTTACCTGCTGCAGTCAAATGCGCTGGGATGATGATGCCCTGATGGGAAGACACCAGCACCAGCAGTGGTACCTGGGGATTTTCTTTTTATTGAAAAATTAACATTAGCAGGAAGCAGCCTGGTGTTCAGAGAACAACCTGGCACTGAACACCATGAAAACCAAAGAAATCATCATTGATTTCAGGAAACACAGGACTGACCCAGCCCCTCTTTACATCAACGGCAAGCATGTGGAGAGGGTCCACACCTTCAGGTTTCTTGGTGTCCTCATCTCTGCTGATCTTTCTTGGTCAGATAGCGTCACAGTTGTTATCAAGAAGGCTCGGCAGTGACTTCACTTCCCGAGGGTCCTCAGGAAGAACAACTTGGACTCAAACCTGCTGCTGACCTTCTACCGCTCATCCATTGAGAGCCTGCTGATGTACTGTATTACAGTCTGGTATGGCAGCTGCACCGAGGCAGACAGGGTGAGGCTTCAGAGGGTAATCAAGACAGCACAGAGAATTGTTGGCTGCCCTCTCCCCTCCCTGACGGACATCTACACCTCTCGCTGCCTCAGCAGAGCCAAAAACATAATTAAGGACATCTCACACCCTGGCTTTGACCTGTTTGACCTGCTGCCCTCTGGCAGGCGCTACAGGTGCATCAAAGTCAGAACAAACAGACTCAAGAACAGTTTCTTTGCCAAAGCAATCACCACCCTGAACTCACACACCCACCCACTCTAACTGTGCGATATTATATTATTCATACTATAATTCATATATATATTCATTCACCAAGTGCAATACTCACAATCTTCATTATTATATGTATATACTATGCATATACCACACAACACTGCAAAAATCACAGAAGAGTTTTTAAAGAAGAAAATTGTGAAAATTATGACCTGGTAAAATATGTCTCCTGACTTGAAGTAGCAGAACACCTTTGTGTATCATAGAGAAAGGTAACAACCAGTGATGGCATAGTTACCTTGAAAAAGTAGTCCGACTACTGATTACTGATTACTCCTTTAAAAAGTAACTTA
>JAVDPK010000333.1:451869-467373 GCA_034780415.1 Cichlasoma orientale
ATTTAAGCCCCCCCCCCCCCCCCCCCCCCGGTGGAAACGATTCAGCATCTTCAGAGCTTTGTGGCTAGAATATAAACAAGCACACCATCCTACTCCTACACCCTTGTTAAACATCTACAGAATACTCTAAATTAAGTAGACTGCAGGTACAAACTTGTGATACTCAGTACAAACTGAGTATCACAGTTATATAAGTGTCAAGGTTTTCTTTCTGGCATCTTTCTGTAAACATTTTCTTGACAGTATTCACGTACTGTCTTATCTGTAAGTTGTGCTCTTTGTCAGAAAAGCAGTTCATACATTTCATTCTGTTCCCAGCCAAGAACTTAAAACTATTTAGCTACCAGAAAGGTTATGAAAATAAATGAATTTGATAATAAAGTACATAATTAGTAATGTAATGCTTGACTCTTTTTTTTTTTTTTTTAACCTGTCTTTTCCGGCAGCTTAAGCAAGTAAAATTATTGTCTGCATTGCTCTGTTGTGCCAAACAACTCTTTGTTTCTTTATTTACACGTTTAAATGGTATGGCCCATCAGCGAGTGGTTCTCAAACTATGGCGGGGTCACACTAATGGGCTGTGGATGATCAGGTGAAAAATATGAGGTTGAAACTAAGGTGACTGGCCGTCATTCAAGTAAAGTAAGTGTTTGAGAAAAAGTTTGAGCCACTATTACAGTAACATCAACTGGCAGGCCAAAGAGGTAAACAAAGTGACGCTTTGAGAATAGCAGCTTGTGTAGGTGGGCTGAGGGTTTGTCTGAGCACTAAGACTAATTTAGATTTCCGCAGTGAATCTATGTAGGGCCTACGGTGTTTCCTGTGCAAGTAGGTGGTGCCGTTGCCAGCATTTCTACATGTTCAGGGGGTTCCTGCATTGCTTTGCTGTTGGCAGTGCAGTTTTTCTTTTCATGTTGACCCAGAAGAAGAAGTAGCTGGAAAACCATAGGCAGAAATGGTAATACTGGACAGGCAAGTTATGCAGGCAGTTATGACACACCTATGACTTAGATTTTAATTCAGAAGCATAAATTCACCGTAAGACTGAATTTTATCTTTTTCTTCCTCTGAATGCTCGTTCATTTCCTGTTTCCCAAGTGACCAACTTAGGTTCAGTTTTTATTTATTTTTTGCCTCTAATTAATTCTACATTTATATTAATATCATTGAAGATCAATCAAATGTTCATTTTTTGACACCCACTAGGGGCAACCTTTATTTCTCTTCTCTGAGCGGGGGGGTTTCTGTCATTTTTCAGACCTGCTTCCAGAACAAAATGACTGGATGTGCATCAGAAGTTAGTGAAGGTGATCTCTGCCATACAGCTTACCAGGGCTACACTTGGAAATACCTGAAACCTGTTCAAATGGTCGTTAAACCACATCTTTATTGATATATACTGAGGTGTCAATTAAGGAAAACAACAAAGGAGGTTGTCAGATGGGGGAAAGAGTAAAATGACAAAATTCTGGTCCAATACCATCTTTAAAATGACAGTTTTAGTTGATATCAATACATATGTTTGTTTATTTTGGGATTTTTTGTAATTAATTCCACCTTTATCCACCAAGGAGAAAAAAATAATAATAAACTGTTTAAAAATCTTTCAGCTCTTCATCCCACTGTTTTGACAAAGAAAATCCTGTAATATGTCAAAATACATTTTTTTTTTAAAACAAGACTGACATTTTTCATTAAAATTCATCAAAAGATTAATGTAATTTAAAAAAAAGGAATTAGGAAGGATGGAATTATTTAGAAAAAAATGGAGAGGAAAGTAAAAGGAAAGTCTAAATTTGGATGGATGTGAATAGTTTCACATACGCTGTATTACCAAAAGTATTCTCTCATCTGCCTTCACACGCATATGAACTTGAGTGACATCCCATTCTTAATCCATAGTGTTTAATATGATGTCGGCCCACCCTTTGCAGCTATAACAGTTTCAACTCTTCTGGGAAGGCTTGTTTATGTTTTTATGGGAATTTTTGATCATTCTTCCAGAAGCCCATTTGTGAGGTCAGACACTGATGTTGGATGAGAAGGCCTGGCTCACAGTCTCCACTCTAATTCCTTCCAAAGGTGTTTTATTGGGTTGAGGTCAGGACTCTTTGCAGGCCAGTCGAGTACTTCCACCCAAACTCACTCACTCATTCATGTCTTAATGGTCCTGCTTTGTGCACTGGTGCACAGTCATGTTGGAACAGGAAGGGGCCATCCCCAAACTGTTCCCACAAAGGTGGGAGCATGAAGGTGTCCAAAATCTCTTGGTATGCTGAAGCATTAAGAGTTCCTTTCACTGAACTCACTTGAAGTGCCATTTTGTGTGTCTTACTACTTCATGCCTGAGTTGCTGTCATTCCCAACTGCTACCACTTTGTATAATACCACTAAAAGTTGACTGTGGAATGTTTAGTATGAAGGAAATTTCATTACTGGACTTGTTGCACAGGTGACATCCTATCATGGTACCACACTGGAATTCACTGTGCTCCTGAGAACAAATGTTTATAAAGCAGTCTGCATGCGTAAGTGCTTGGTTTTTATATGCTTGTGGCCATAGAAGTGATTGGGACACCTGAATTCAGTGATTTGGATGGGTAAATGAATACTTTTGTCAATATAGCATATAACAAATAACATTTCATTATTGTTACCACAGGGATATTTTTGGGGTGTGTAGACTTTCTGTTGTTTTCCTTAATTGCTTTAATTTCTCAAAAATTAAATTTATTTGCATCAGTTGGCGATGTGAACTTAAAGCAGAGCATCTGATCCTGTACAAATTTAAATAAAAAAAAAACGCTGTCTAGACATATTTTTCATTTTGACAATGGAAACAAAATTAATCTCATTACCAAAGAAAATTGCTCTCTTAAGCGCCAGATGTCCATGTACATTATTTTGTGGGCTAAAAAAATGTCCCCTGTGAGTTTAAATTGGTTGAAAAGTGAAACGTTGTCATTTCAGGCTTTTGAATTCAAATATATTCCACTGAACAATTTTCTGTTGATTATGGGTCTAAAAGGCATGCAAATGGTACAGAGCTGTCAAGATTAAAATCATGTTCACTTTGGTTCCAAAGTGAAAGTTTAGTAGATGTCTAGATCGCACATTTCAGCTGCTCTCTTATTCAAAGGGGTTGCCACAGCAAGACTTTGGTGCCAGATGCCCTTCCTGATGCAACCCCCAAAGGATTAGTGTCTCAGAATCAAACCAGGTGTTTTTCACTTGTTAGTCAGATGTGTAAACCACTGCACCATGAATCAAATCATGTCTTTGACCACAGCACTCAGGCTAATATTACCAGGTGGCATATTTGTAAATGTAAAAAATTTTTTTATGACTTTTATATACATATAAATTTAAATGCAAATCATGCTTCCCATGGGGTTGTGTCTCATTGTGCGCTGCTGTGATCTTATTTGTATGGGCCTCTGGGAAATCAAAACTTGTGGTTCCCACATGCTAGGCTAGCACGGTGAGCTGTGGTTAGACCTGCTGTCTCGTAGCCTCGGCTCAAATCTGAATCTCGTCATTTGAGCATTGAGGCGAAAACGTTTCTTTCGATCTTTGAATGAACTGAGGAAAAAAAAAACTTTTTATCTTTCACTTTTTAACCAATTCTTAATGCTAACTAACTAACTAACTTCTGCTGTGTAGGAAGAAGGTGGAGCTCGGAGGCCCACTACTTGCCATAAAATATAGGTTGTATTATGGGAACTGTTTGGTGCTTGGATCAGTTTATTTTTACTTCTGAAAGGCAACACAAAGATGCACATATGGTTTTATTTTTTTCACGATTGTCCCTCTCATTTCCGCTCTCTCTCTTTTGTTTTTTTGTTACAGCCAGACAACAGTAACAGGTATAAAGTGGTGATTTATGAGCGCCACAGTGTCAATATATGTCCGAATTAGTATGAAAGTGCATATATAAAAGATATATTGCTTTTAAAATACCAAAAATAAACCAGAAATCTTCCGGTTGTAAAAGCTTTCATGAGGATATAGAAACTGTGCAGCCGGCTCCATGAAGCTTAAGGTAGTCTTAAAGTGGTTCTTACTGTGCAGGAAACGTAAACATATGTCCAGAAGCCTTTTAGTGCTTGGAAAGACATTATGAAATCTTAAGAAGGCTGTCCATGTGTCAACTTTTCACACAACACATACCGGCATAAAATATATACATCCACACCAATGACATGCTAGCACTTAGCAGTGTTTTTACTCCACAAGTGTGCAATTTACTTTTAGTGTGACTTTGTTAAGATCAGAGCACTTTGAAGCACTCAGGAGCACTCAGGATGATGAGTTTGCCCTTCATGTCATCACGTCAGTGTTATCATCAATAAAGATTCAGTCCTTCGACCTTTCAGCTACAAAAGGTGAAATGAAAGGGGGGGGGCACCACATTGGAGGCAGTTACATGTGTTTTACAGCCTCTAAAACTAAATATAGGGTAAATATATTCGCATACATATTTACATTTTAGTGTCTGGTTCTTCTCTTTATTCTGGACCTGGTGCCAGATGTAAAAAAAATCTAAGTTATAATGTAGTCAAACACACCTTACTGGAGGGTTAAGTTACTGAGCTGTAATTTAATTTCACACTTGAATTGTGTGAACAAATTGGCTTCACTGTTTCTGTCTGAATATTAGCTTTAGCAGTTTAACCATAATTTGTTAATAAAGAACATCATGTTTTGTATTTTCAGTGGTCTGAGCGGGTTTTGCACACGGCTTTGACACTTGCCTGGTCGCATGTAGCTTGCACATCCATTACTACCCACACAATGGTTCTTTCCTCTTAATTAAGAGGCTTACACAAGAGCATTAACAGTGATAGAAGTGGATGTGTGTTGTGCCTGTAATTTAAAAGCAAAAGTGAGTGGCACAGATTGAGCGTGTAAATTCAGAATTGTTTGCGTAATTTTTTTTAATCATGACTTGCATGGCACAGTATTTATTTCAAGTGTAAAGTAGCAGTAAAACAAACTCAAACAGCGCAACGCTGGGAGAAAATATATGTTAAGTGCTCTTGAGCTTAATGTTAATGACTGTGCGCTTATTTGTCATGCACAAGCATGCATTTAATTTACTGAAGATGAGTGCTTCTATGGTTGAATTTAGGTCAGTAGGTCAGATGATTAGTGCTGGTCTTTTACTGGTGTAAACTTGTGATATGTTTAATTTTACAGTTTTTGTTTTTTTTTTTTTTTTGGCTGTCTAAATCAAAAATTTTATACTTAACAAATTATTAGACCTTCTATCTTAAAAACAAGAAAACCAATATTTTAGAACTCTGTCAAAAACTTGCTTAAAACTTAAAAGTTATATTGTTATTTATTAGGCAAATAAACTGAATTAATGTTTTTAAACCCAAATTTGAGCTGGCACACTGGATTTCCCCAACAAGTCAGAAATTAATCAAATATAATATTCAACCACTAAAACAAATTTTTCTCTTATTTTTTCAGGAAGGCAAGTACAGTAAAATACATTTCATGAGTGACTTTATGTGTGCTTTGTAAACCTTTGCACAGTTTATACTATGACTCCATAAGCCCAACTGGTAAAGGTGTAATGTTGAAGGCGGAGTTATTATAGTTTTGTATTTTTGTAGCTGTTATGGGGGATATTTGCCACAGATGAGATGTGTAAAGGCGGTTGTGTCACAGTCATGTAGACGTCCCAGTAAATGTGCAGCAAAGCCCCACCAGGCCGGTTGTGTGCACAAATTCTACCAAACTGACGGAGACTAAAACTGAAGTCTGTAAAGCTGCAGATTTAGGAATATGCTGTTTAAATGTAGCACATTTAAAAACAACGGGACCAAAAGTGCTATTTAGAGATGAAATTACTCGATGTTTAGTAAGCCTTAATAGTCAACAAACAATTTTGATAATTCACATTCTTTTTTTTTTTCACATCCAGAAATGTTGCCTTCCTCTCATAAAGCAAAATATGTTTTGAATTTAAAAAGAAATTAAAAAAGAGAGAAATCAAATAGTGTAGAAACCCGACGAGGTAACTGCTCAGATTCAGTAACAAAATACTACATTAAAAGAATAATAGCTGCTGGAAACACTTTATCTGCGTCAAAGTCAGATAAACCTCTCGGGATGTCAGTCTGACCAGATGAGAAGCATAAACCACTGTGAATTCATGTCACCTGCTTTGGTGCAAATGAAAGTGACAACTGGTGCATTGGAGAGGAAACTTCCCATCAGAAGCATGTCCAGATGTTGTGACAAGGACACAAGCCAAAAAAAAAAAAAAAAAAAGTAGAGAAAAATCAGTCAGAAGGAATAACGAGAGAGCAATGGTCTGTGGCCACCACCTGCAAAACTATTGACTGTTTGGGGCTGTCTTGTTGCCTGTTCAGTGCACCTCTGTCACTTTTATTTGCACCTAAGCAGGTGAAGTGGTTCATGCTTCATAACTGAGCAGACGTTGTGTTGTACTGTGATAACTTACGTTACTTCAGCACAGAAATCCCTTTTTCCTCTCTCTCTCATCTCCACATGCAGATATTTTGTCCTCCAGCAGATCACTCAGCACACATTATTTAATTTATCTCTTATTGAGTTTGAAATGGAAACGTTAATATGGAGCTGCACCGTAGGAGCACTGAGGAGTCTTCAGGGCTGCAGCTGAGAAGGCTAAGGTCTTATCCTCAGTAATCATTAAAGTTCACTGTCTTTTTCTGCCGGCAGGAACAACATGCCAGAACATCAGAAGCTCAGAACCAAGCTGAAGAAGAGGAGAGGCCTGCGGGCATACGCCTGTCAGTGCAGCTGGATCTCCACATTAGAGATGACAGACCTTAGGGACCAACCTCAGCTCAGATGGGTCTGTGGCAAACACCAAGACTGATTTTCACCCCTCACTGCTACAAAGACACTGTTAAATAAAAGTGCACAGCTTTGAACAGGAAAACCTGTGCACATCTCTTCAAGCTGGACACTTTATCAATTATTTGTTTGCTTGTTTTAAGCAATAGTGTGAGTGCTTTTAACCCTGCAGAACATGGTTGTCTATATATTAGCCCTGCAACAGATTGGCGACCTGTCCAGGGTGGGTGTACCCTGGACAGCTGGGATAGGCTCCAATTGGATAAGTGGAGGAAAATGAATGGGTGGATGGACCAATCAGGATATTTCGACTCACATAAAGTGAAGAGTACAGAAGATAAAGACAATTCATGCCTATAGTCAAGTTAGAATCACCACGTAACCTAACCTCATGCATGTCTTTGGCCTGTGGGAGGAAGCCAGAGTACCCGGAGTCAACCCACAGTCCACGTAGAAAGCATTTGAACCCAGGACTTTCTTCCTATGAGGCGACAGCGCGAATCGTTGGAGCAGTGGACCTGAAATTATCAGTTAAACGATGGTAATATTTTGATAATTGATTGATGAAATATGTCTTTGTAACTGAAGAACCGTTTATCAGCTACTTTTTACTAAATTAGAAGAAACTTCTAGTTTAATGTGTAATAGCTGGGATCAAAATTCATACTAAAGTGTTTCATCTTTTTTTAAAAAGCATAATCATATTTCTTTTTTTAAAAATGTCAGATGGCCTTAAAAGGCTTTGAATGCCAGAAGGCAGAGGAGTTCAAAATGAAAAGTAAAAGAAGGAAACATCTGCAGAGCAAGAGAGCAAATGGCACTTGTGATGTAACAGCTATATTTATTTATTTTGACACACTGGTTATGTTTGCTGTCCCCGTGAATTAGAAAATCTGAGAGAAACTTTGTAGCTCTGTTGCTCAGCTGCAGTTTTTTTTTTATTACTTACTGGAACATTTTCAGCACATATCTTCTCTGCTTTTTTTTAAGCACTTAAATAATTTTCTAACTGAAAACGTGTTTACCACCTCGGAGATTGTCTTCTTGTTGCAGTTAACACAACATTTGAGTGTGTGGATATAAAATCAGGAGGAGATCAGTTTCTGATTGAGACAGTGAAATATTTTTCACATAGAAATAGCGTAACATTGAATTTTAAGCATGGAAAATTGTTTTGAGACTAGCAGATAAA
The DNA here is from genome assembly GCA_034780415.1 of Cichlasoma orientale. Classification (NCBI taxonomy): domain Eukaryota; kingdom Metazoa; phylum Chordata; class Actinopteri; order Cichliformes; family Cichlidae; genus Cichlasoma; species Cichlasoma orientale. The sequence goes on from JAVDPK010000333.1 coordinate 459,917, forward strand.
GTATTTGTCTCCTATTGGCTCCTCTTTAGCTGCCAAGTCCTCTACAGGCAGTACACTCAAGCTTTTAAAAAGCAAGGCTGTGAAAGCAGGAACAATGAATCGTAGGACTTGTAGCTAGACAGCTAAACAGTGAGCCAGGTGAGGCTGCAGATTCATTTTCCAGAGTTTATACATGTAAGTTGCCACGTGCACCTATGTCAGTATAATTTCTAAGATGCGGCTCAACGTGTGGGTAAATATAAACCATATTTCTTCAGCACGCTTTATTTAGCACTTAAAGCATACAGTAAGTAAAGTACTCAATGTGACACTTCCAGCAAGTTTTAAACTGAAACTCTGAACATCATCAGCACCGGTGTTGTTATTCTAACTCCATCATATTAAAAACTTTGGCTTTAAGTTCAACAAATCTCATACCTGAACGACCTTCGCAACCCCAAAAACCTTAAGTTATTTCGATAAGCCCCTAATCCTGCTTCACAGTACAGGCCTCAGAAATTGATTTAACAACAAATTCAGATCTTTAGGAAAAATATAAGGAAGCATTTCTGTGCTTTGTGCATGATAGAAACTAGTTAATTGAATGTTTTCTTAGTCTGAAATGAAAACCATTCATGTCACAGCAGAAGTTTTTATTTAAACGTAAATGTGCTCTGTTGTGTAGAGGCAGTGAATCAGGTCTTAACCAAAGTCTTGGTCGATTTGGGGATTGTACAGATCTTTTTTTTTTCTTCTCCTATTAATATGGCATTCTTGGTATAATGTTTACTACAGTAATTTTTTTGTGTTGTATACATTACTAACTAATCTAATACAGCAAAGAGTCCTGTTGATAAACAGCTCATCCCGTTGCTGATGATTAAAGTGTCGAGGAGGCTGCGTTTCCTCTGTGTTTTGCTGTTGTGTCTTGAAAATCTCCAGTTTTCTGCACCGCCGTGGCTTGTGAAGTGATGACAGTCTGATGTGACCTGGAGAATTTTAATGCAGTGTTTTAAAATCAAGTCACAGTTTAATGAGATTAAATCTTGCTGTTTGGCTGTAAACACAGATAAAACCACATTAAGTCACAGCAGCTGTGTAATTAGTGAGTAAATGGGAGAAAGGTGCGTTTTCTGCATGTGCACTGAGTCACTAACAAGACAGATTAAAAATCTCATAAATCACTTAGTGGTGATTTAGATTTTATTAAAATTATTTGAGGTTTTGGTTCACAACACCTGGCAGAAGTGATGGTTTGAGGTAAATAGTAGTTATTTAAAAACTTTATTGTTCTCACTGCAAAAGCGTAGAACATTATTCTTTATTCATGGGAACCCTAATCTTATCAAAGTTTTTTTTTTTTTTTTTTGGCCGGTAATGTCTGGCAGGTTTGGCAATCAGAATGATGATCCGACGCACTGTCTGGCAGGCAGGAAGGAAGGAAGGGGTAAGAAGAAGAGCGATGGAGAGAGAAAGAAATGAAAAAAAGAGGAGAAAACAGAAAAAAATATTAGAAGAGAGGTAGATACGCATTCATACACATATTCACATATACATACATGCATATACATATACACACACATACATACAGTCTTGCTGTAGTTGTAGTAATGTGTGTGTGTGAGCCTCTGTCATGGAACGTACTCAATAATGAGGGTAAGAAGCCACATCCACCCCCCCTCGGGATCCAGAGGCAAGCAGGGAAAGACCCAGGGGACCCGGGTCATCCACGGCCCACCAGGAGCTCAGAAGACGCGAGGCCACACATTCTGATGGCAACCGCGCGCATACCCCAGAGGAGGAAGGAGGGAGACCCCAGATGGAACCCCAACAGTCAATGGGCAAGAGCCCAGAGAGCCAGAGGCAATGAGCAGCCTGCTTTACTTAAGTAAAAGTAAAAAAGTACAGGCTCTGAAATGTACTCAAAGTAAGAAAGTAAAAGTAGCACTTTGGAGGACATATCTACCAGCTATTTTTGTGTAAAGCTAACTGAACCTCATTATATATATTGCAATCATATAAAGTAATATTACATGAGAATACAAACGTTATTCAAGTCTAAATTTTAATCCTAATGAATGTACTTAGCTTGAATCTGTTCTGTAGGACACAAACTGTGAAGGGGAATTTAAACACAGCTCTATTCTCTGTGTCCTCCATAGAGGGTGACTGTGCCTCCACACCTAAACACAAAAACGATACTCAGGGGTTACAGTGGGATTCAGAAGGTGGAGGAACCCTAAAATCAGTTGTCGGGGCTCTGCATGGGGAGAAGAATCATAACTTTCTATTGTAAATGATGTTGGTGTGCAGGCTGTGATCAGCTGACCTGCTGCTGCTGCTGCTCTCTTCTTCCTCTCCTGTCCTCTTTCTTACATCTTTCTCCATCTGAGTGAAGTTATCTCTCATTCTTTGCTCTCCCCGGAAATACAGCAGCTCTTCTTTTAACTAGCAGACACTTTTTGTGCTGATAGTTGTTGAGCATTTAGAAACTTTGCATTTAAAATTACCTGCCACCCGTTACTCTCTTTATGTTCGCTCCTCATCTGTAGTGCTAGCTAAATGCTGAAGTACTGTGAGCACAACTTACGGACATCTGCCCTCAGTCCGGCCCGCTGTAACCCCTGATTATAGCGCTATAAATGATACATTCATTATATGGTTTTGCCTCTTTAATTTATTTGCATGCGATAAGCCCCAGTGATGGAGGATACACCAGTACAATTGCCTCTTATATGTTATTATTCCTCAGTTTAGGCTCAGATCGTTTGATGGCGCACTGACCAGAAATGCAGTGTATGTATGTATGTGTATATATGTGTGTGTATGTGTGTGTATATATATATATATATATATATATATATATATATATATATATATATATATATATATCTTTGTGTGTTATATTTTCTTCAGTCACCTCCAGTTCCCCATAATCACACATATTGTGTTTAATGCAGGTAAAATCATTGCTGGGTTGTTCATAATTCATAATGTTTTTTCTTTCTTTAAGTGAGAAATAATGGTTTAATCATGACTCACACGAGTCTGCCTGAGCAGTGATGGGTAATGCACAATCCTGCGTTTTACCTGCATCAAAAACACCTCCACCCATTGTTTCCTGTTGTAAATGTGCAAACAAGCAGTGTGTCGGTGTGCATCATCTCATCAGGAGATGTCCTGTTTCCAGAATAAGCATGCGTGTGTGTGCTGCAGCTTTCAGCCCATGTTGGGCACTTTGCAGTGCTGCCAGTGAATCATTTTTCCTAGCTGAGATGAAATAGTTGCTATGATTGCAAAGTCATCAGACAAAATAGAAAATGATCACAGAAAAAGCTTTCCACTCAAAAATAGAAAACCAGCATTGTCAGAATTATTTTTTTTTCAATTTTAAAAGGCTCCAGTGGAGGCTTAATGGGAAGTGATGTAACACAGAAGTAACCAAACCCTGTCATTTTTTATAGTACAACAAGCTCCTCAAGGCAATACAGGACTGACGAGAAAAGCTATTGGATACTGAAAGATTGATAATATTCAACTGATTATTCTGATGACTGTGATTAAATATCTTTAAACAAGATCTTTTTCTAGTTCATGCAGTTACTGTATGTTATGATCTTTCCGCTCCTCAAAATAGCATTCTTATATCTGCCTCTTCATACATTCAATCTGCAGTCTCATCTGTTTCTCGTGAGTGAACATTGGGTCCGTAGGCAGAAACAAGTTGTTTGGTAGTGGAAATTTTCACAGGATCCAACGCCAGAATGTTTCCAGTTGATTGGTATCTTGTTTTTCCATCTGCATGTTTTCTGTCCCTTTTCCTCTGAGCTGTGGATGCAGCGGGAAAAGGATTTGGAAGGATCGTTCAATGCACTGTGAGCACAGATGTTGTAGTTCTACCTGCTGCATGTGTGTAATAGCTGGGCACTGAAGAGCTGTGGATGGAATTTGTGATTGACAAGAACATTAGATACTTACCATCTCATGAAACTGCAATGTTTCTGGACCCTCGCGGGGTCCTAGCTGACTGTGATTCAGTGGGTTATCTGATTTGCAACATAATCTTTATGTAAACGATGGATAGAGCCATTATAATGCCTCCCATCAGTGTAGGGCTCAACGTTAGTGTTTTGGCTGCCACAATGTTGGATGTTTGGAGCAGAAGTGACCAAATTTGAACAAACAGGTGGAGTGTTATCAGCTAAGGCTAGCACGCTTGGTATCTGCTAATCAGTGCTAAGGAACAGACTAATAAAACTAGACACAGACACTGGGTTAGAAGATTAAGGCAATGGACCTGGGGAATTGAGCTGGCATTTAAGGACGTGATGATGGGTAGAAAGGTGAGATTTCCCAGTTTGAGTAAGGAGGGAGCTGGCTGGCAAATGGCTGACACACCAAAGACATTCAAAGAGAAGAGAGATGAGGATAAGCACATCAAGGAAAGCATGAACAAGAAACTAAACTGAGCCCGAATGTGCTAAAACTACTGGAGCTGTACGGTTTGGTGAAGAGTGGGGGACTGAGTCGGTTCTTAAATACACAGGTGGGTGATAAGCTGATGGAGAGCACGAGCAAAGACCAGAGACCCAATGGGAACCTGCCGAAGGACATGCATCCAGGAGGAGCTCACAGGAGTGGCGATCATTTTATTTTCAAGGGCTTCCCAGTTTTCTTCCCACCTCCAGCAGAGTCAACAAGCTTGATCAAGCTGGTAGAGCTCTCTGCACTGAATACTGGAGACATTCACTTAAGGTGGCATCAAATTCAGTGTGGCATCCCCAGCAGAGTTGAGTGGAAACTGAAAGTGACCCTCTTCTTATTCAAAACAATTAAAGAATATTTTAAATAAATACTGCTAGTAAAATATAGAAGTCAAAAGATAGATTTATTTATTTCTATAATGTACAAGTATTTTGTCAGAAGAACGATGACATCACTAGACAGCTGAGAAACACTTGTTCTTCTCTTTCTTGTGCGGTCAGTACTGTTATATCTCTTTGTGAACAAGTAAAGCAGTCCCCCCCCCACAAATGCACAACGAGACACACTCATCCAAATCCCATGTCCTTATTGACGCTCAGCCGGCTTCAGTTTTTCAGCTCGTCTGATGCAGTCTAACATTTATGGCATCTGAGGAAAACCCTGCTGCGGGTGTGAAACAACAGCTTTGGGACGGAGGCTGTCAGATCTCTGCGGTGTGAGAGACTCAGCAGTGACAGCTAATATGAAACATGCTGCTCTTTGTTGAATGTTGAGTAGCTGCTGGCTTTGTAATATGCTAAATGTGTTTAGTGATGTGTGACTGTTTTACTGAATCGTGGCATATTAATGTAACTCACTATATATTTCTTGCTGCTGAAACTAGAAGCAAAGACCAAAAAAAAAAAAAAGACTCTGAAAAGCAAAGTCAGATATACACCCCAGATATTAAATTTGCCTCCAGCAGTTTTTGCCCCATTAGCAGTAGGCTGTGTCCAATCAATACATCTCTTCAGATGGCCTTTTGATAGCTGGATTCAGGAGGTGCGCTGCCCACACCACCTACGGGAGGCTTAAGTGCCTTTCTTCTAAATGAGCTCTCATATGCAAAGGAGGATTCTTGAGCAGTGCTCCACAAAATATCAATGACCTAAAGAGGTGTAAAAGGCCTCTAAAGCCACCCAGGCTAAAAATTGCCAATTAAAAGAGGGCACAGACAAAGCCATGCAGTGCATCAAAGAGATTCAGCCCAAAAAGTTCACAACATGCAGCAACCTGTGTAAACTGAAAACAAACTCACTGAGGTTGGATCATTGTACAAAGAGGAGCGTGACACTGACTGTACTGCTGGAGGTAGATGAAGAGGTTAAACCTGCTGGACAGCCATCAGGAGGCCCAGTTCAGAGGCTGATTATCAATCTAGCAACTGCCAGCAGGAGGTAAAAGACCTGAAGGAGAATACAAATACTGGAACTGGAGACATGGGCTTATTGTAAACTTTAAGAAAGATGAAACCTTGATGCCAAAATCCAGCAAGCAAGAACCTGTTGGAGAAGAGCAAGGAGTGGAGGACAGAACAGACAGAGGTGAAGAAACAACTGAAAGAAGTGAGCAGTCTGAAAAAGCAAGAGAAAGGGGAGAAGAAGGGTGGCATCTGGACCTGGAAGAAAAACATGACGTCTACAGCTGCTGATTCAGCAGAAAAAGGACATTTTAACTGATCTGATGCACTAACTAATATTTTAGTGTTTATTTTGTTTTTTGGAGAAAGCTTCTGGGAAGTAGATTCATCTGAATATCAATGAACCAGAAACCCAGAGCAAGGGCTCGGCAAATATTTAAAATCTTTCACTGATCACGTGAATTAATAGATTAGAGCAAACGATTCCAGCAGCAATGTACACATGCACACCGGCCGTCGTGTTCTCGTCCTGGCTGATTCGGATCCCCTTGCTTATGAAGGAGTGACGGGAGAAATGGAAGACAGAAATGTGACTCAGTTTCTCTTCTGTCAGACAGCCGGAGGAACAGAACGACAGGGCTGCTGCTGAGGAGGAGGACGAGGAGGAGAAGGAGAAGGAGAAGGCAAACAACAGCCGGAGCACATGGCGGGATGGACGAAGTTTCAGCTGTTGTCCGCGAGAAAACCGAGGACAAATATAAGCTGCACCCATGCCTTGAATATTTTGTTATTTAACGAGAAACTCCAAGCATCCCAAACACAACATCTCTTTTTAGCGTGTTTTCCTCCTGGCAGCTTCATTTAATCACATTATCAAAATAAGCTTTTACTCTGTTACTCTGCTAAAGGGATAAATATTGCCTCAGTATATTATACTTTATTTCTACATGTTGAGATCGGTTGATCGCTTTCAAGTATTTTGCATTTCTTAGTGTGATAAAGACGACTGGATGCACTGCTTAAAGGCTCCAGGAGGATAAACATCCCAAAAAGTGTCATGAAAATATTCTTCTGAGACTCTTGCTTATTTCCTGGGCTTCTTTGTTACGCACTGTTGATATTTATATGACTTTGAATTCACCCATCTTTGCAGTATTTTATAATGAAGGCAGTGACAACTGGGGTATCCGTTGCTGACAGCTGCTTTGTACTGTTTGAAAAGCTGCTTCTTCAGTTTATTAAGTCTCTCTGGCCATCTGAAAGCAACAAGCCATAAATGTGCTGTCAGAGCGCTGTGATATTAAGCACAAGCTTCCACTGTGTTTGTCTTCGAACTGTCATTTCAGGCCTCTTGAGAAGTGTTGTGAACTGGTTCTGTACATAAAACTGAAGGGAATTAAACTGCATCCAGATAACCATACATGCATTAGACGTGTGGGTTACGGCTTGAAATCTATCTATGAAGCCAGATGACACACATCAATTAGTTAAACTGCAGGAATGTCTTAAAGACATTAGATGACCTCTAATTTCCTGCTTCTAAATTCAGATCAAACTGAAGTTCTTGTGCTCGGCCCCACAAATCTTAGAAACA
>JAVDPK010000334.1:4702-15110 GCA_034780415.1 Cichlasoma orientale
AAAAAAGGGCGGTAGGTGACACGAGTCGAGGATGGGGGGCAGCTGAAAACTTTTGTCACAGTTGCTGTGAGAACTATAGGATCAGCGATGGAGGGATTAAAAATGGCTGACTGGTGATGATCACACCACAAATTATTAACCTAAGCAAAAATTCACTATTATTTTGAAATCTTTAGAATAAAAAATTAGAATTTTTCTCCCCATTTCTGAGTAACAACCTAATATGAAATATAACATTAATTTTTTTTATTGGGAGATGACTGAATATGCAAAGGAAAACTGTCAGAAGGATCAGTTTACTTGATTTCAGACTTTTATCCTCTGGTAAAAATGTTGTAATAACTTCACGTTGTCCTTTGCGGTGATGTTTTTCAGATTTACTTTTGCTTTATTAATAGCTTCAGTATAATTTAATGACCAGCCTAATTATCTAAATGACAAAAGTCTGGAAATGAGAGTAAAGGACGAGTTTGTTAATGAGAACTTCACACGTTAAGTCTCGGTGCGCCATCTCGTGGTAACTGAAATAATGGGATCATTTATACAGTGAAGGAATAATAAAATAAAATCATTAAACACTTTATTTGGTATTTTGAAAAATATTTTAGGTTTGTGTAGCACACATTTAATTAAGTGTTAAATAATTTTAGCTCATCTCTTACATTTTTTCCCGTTTTTTGGTGGGGCGGGGGCAGTTTTAGGGGTCTCCTTGATCATATGAGGTCGAAAGAGCAGCACACCTAAATACATAATAGGACTGTACCAAGTATGCCACATAATGGGGGGAGGGGAAGGAATTATTAATTTTAATAAGTTGTTTACTCATTTGAGCAGTTATTTCTGTGCAAACAGAAGTTAACCCCTCAACTGATGCAATTACACGACCTTTGAGCAGGAAGTGTGTTCATTTCCCCTTTTGTCTATATTTTGGTCTCAGCATCTAAAGGTCCCGTCTTTTGAGAGTTTAATAATCTTTATTAGCTTTTAAGTTCATTTCTCTTCAGTTTGCCTGTTTAAAACATCTAGAACATTTGTTTTGTGGTCTTCTCATCTATTGCGGGTCAAATAAAACCCAGTCCCTTTCCTGCTCAGCTCCATCTCTCACGCTGCAGACCTGCATCATATTTAATTCATGGCTCAATTACAGCACAAAACTGTCTTCAAAGTGTAGCAGCTGTAACAAAGAGTGAAAAGAGAAAACACAAAGCAGTGTTCTCTAACAAAAATAACTCTTTATTAAAGGCACTTAAACTTCATCATTCACATGTGACAAACCGTTTGTGTGCATTCACAGCTCCATGTGAGGATTACCTGGCTGCAGAGCTCTCAGATGTTCAATGATTTATGGTGAAAATAATAAAGTAGGTCAGTCTGACAGAGCGGGTACAGTCTCACAGAAATGTGCACAGAAACGCGATCTTCCTCATTTTCTATAAAAACTGATTTTATTGGTTTCATCTCGTTACACAAAAAAAAAAAAAAAAAAAAAAAAAAAAGTCAAAGCAAAAAGATTTATAACAAGTTTGGCTTCAGAAATTTCCCTGTTACTGGTTTCACTGTGCCACTTCACTAGAAGTGAAGAGTCCATTAAAGGTTGAAGGTTGGTCCAGTGAAGCTGGTTTTACTGCAGCCCCACTGAGTTCATCAGCTTCTTCATGTTGCTCAAAGCTCTGTCATTGCATCTCCTCATCATGTCTCCAATCTCTTGCTTACACACTGGGCACCGCTCCGCCATGACACACAGAGCCTCCTCCAGCGCCTCCTGCGTCAGCTGGTCAGGAAGAGCGCTACACTGACTGAGCATGGTGAGCATGTTTCTGAGCCAACCTTCCTCTCTGATCAGGTTGGTGATGGAGGGCTGGGCACGGACGCAGCCTCCCAGAGCCTGCAAACTCAACCTCCAGAGCTCCGCGGCGTCATCCCAACTGTCTTCCCAGGTCCGGCTCACCTTCACTGGACCAGGACTGGAGCTCGAGTCCAGGGCGCTGCGAAGAAACCTGAGAGCTGCAGAGAGGAAACGTCTCTGGCCTACTTCCACTGAGCCTGCAAAGAGAAAATGGCACATTTCTGAGAACAGAATTTAACAAATAGCTCAAATCCATTAGTGTTTCAACTGATTTGACCAAATATACCTCAAGATTGAATACGTGACATGATTTTTGATTTTTTTCCTGTGGAAAAATGTCACTATCAGAGCTGTGGGAAAGAGGAAGCCTGTGGACTGAGTCTTGTCCCAAACCTCAATGCAAAAAACTTAAATGAAACTTTAAAAGCTGTGGAAGGTGCTTTTTTTTTTTTAAGGCACCAGGGGTCAGACAAAACCACCACCTTACATGTATATAGGACTGATGCCTACCTGAAACTATATTCTTACAGCTGGCACACTCACATCTAAATGAGTCACATTTCTGGTCATAGACCAACATTTTGCAAAGACTGAGGATCCTGCAGGACCACTGAGACCACGACTAGATTCTGACTGGAAACTCAGAGGAAGGAAAGACTAAAGAACAGCTAAGCAGAAACAGGAGGAGCTTTGGGCCACATCTGCCTTTGTGTTTGCACACAATGGCTTCGTCCAGTGGAGGAAAGAAAAAACAAAACACTTAAGGTGAGAAAAAGATTTGAGGTCACCAATACAGAGTTTTATGATAACTTTACACTAAAAGATGGAGGTGACAGAAGCATGTTGAACCTTTATGAAACTTGCCCAGTGTTATTGGGACATTAGACATTTGTGACTTATTTCAGTCACAAACAATAACTGGTTTAAGAGCCAGCATGAGAATAAAAACTGTCCCAAGACTCAGTCCAGAGGCTTCCTCGTTCCCACAGCTCTGATAGTGACATTTTTCCACAGAAAAATCAAAAATAAAATCATCTCACAGCTTTACCAGTCACTGTAATCTCAAACTGCTTTTGTGGAGGAATCTAGAAACTGTAGGCAAGGGGAAAGACTTTTGGTGCAGCAAGCTTTTTGCTTTCCATTTGTAGCCTGGGTAATTGACCATCTTTAACTTTTTAAATACATTTACACCCTCGTGAGATGGGCATTGGCAAAAAATAAAATAAGAGCATGAAGAACCAAAATCCATTTTTACCTGCTTCCGTTAATCTGCCGAGCATCAGTCCCAAAGTGCAGCAATTTGCTGTTAGGACCAGGAGGCGGGGCTTATTCACCAAGAGGGGAAGTGCTTCACTCAGAAGGGCCTCCAGGCTTCTGAAACACGAGTCCGTTCTAGAACACAAGTTCACAGGTTTATGCTTCTCTTTACCAGCGCTTAAACATTCGGTGAAGGATTAAACTGTTCATCACACTAGAGTCAAAGTATTTATGAACCAGCTACCTGACTCTCTCTGGCTCTGTCACTGTGAAGTTAAGGAGTGCAGAGCAAGCCGTCTCCATGCTGGGATCCCTTGCGGATGCTGCACTGCTTTTTCCTCTGAGGAAAACCCAGCTCTGGGTCAGGAAATCCACCAGCAGGGTTGGGGCGTCGAGGTCAAGCAACACCTTTCTGGGACCTTTCTCTGCCGACAGGTGGCACAGAGCTGGGAGGAGATACCTGGAGAACAGGAAAAGAAAAAACAAGACCGTGTGACACAAGACCAGGAGACTTTCCTGGATGTTACTGATCTCCTCCCACATGCCATCTTTACCGCAGAGCCTCTCTGCCTGTCCACACGCCTCTCTCCACACCAGCAGACATCTGGGCCATCCAGTCAGCGAGGCCCTGCTCCGAGCTCCCACCGTGCAGGTGGCTCTGGGCGTAGCTGATCAGAAATGGCAGCAGTCCAGTCACTTCCTTCTTCAGGCAGGAAGTCTCCTCAGCCAGCCATGAACACAGAGAGCGGAACGTGGCGAAAACGAAAGGGTCACCATGGCGGCTCTGATCCACCTTGAAGATCAAGAATTTTGTATAATATTAAAAGTATTTTAATGTAAACCAGTTATTTCAAAAACTGCTCCTGCCCTGGCTGTGCTCGTTATCAGAGGAACGACCAAAATGCAACAGAATAACCACAAACACACAAGTTCTCCCACCTTTGACCCCGAAGATCCAAACAGCTGACACAAAAACATGAGCCAACCAATCATTGCTGTGCTCATGTGAATTTCACCCCCCCCCCCACTCTATCCCTGCAGAATGTACTCTGACACTGCAAGCATCATTTTACACACGAGTGATAAAATTTCCAGTATCAGCAACACATGGCTGGTTGTGTATAGAACAGAGTTTGTGTTACATGTCCTCACCTGCTGCAGGTAGTATATCAGAGCAGAGAAGGCCTCCTCCAGGACCCTGAGGACCTGCCTGCTCTGCTGTAGACTGAGCGCACTCTGAGGGGGAGCAACAGCCCGTGGGACTGCCGCACTGCAGGCCTGCTCTATGGCTGCCTCCATGATTCTGTAACAGCCTACAAGGAAGACAGTTCACGCTAAATGGTGGAGGTGGTTAACCTCGTTTAATCTGATTTTAAACACTGAAGCAAAAACATACAAACGAGGACACCAAGATAGTTTCTTTGGTCAGTTTAAACCAGCTGAGCGGACAGTTAAAAATGCAAATCATACAGCTGAACTGATTTAAGTAAAAAATTCAGCTCTAAAATATAAATTTCAGAGACTGATAAAAGCGTTACACTGACGCATCGTTTTAGGAGCTTCATCCTGGCAAATAAAATAAATTTAAAATCAATATACCATTTTGATAATTACACTACCTGTTAGTGTATGCTGCAGCTCTGGGCTCAAATCATTACCAGGCGGTGCTTCCAAACCCATTCTGACCTCCACACAGGCCCGGTTCACCAGTAAGCAGCAGAACTTTGGAGGACCGGCTATATCCCAGCCATATAAATCCAGCAGACAAGCAGTGAGGACCAGGATTGGTCCGATCTGTCTTGGTGTTAATTTTGCCTGCACCATAGGCCTCAGCGCCTCCCATAAATGTCTCACAGCTTCCTTCAGCTCCTCATTCTCAGTTGCTACTCCTGCTGGCGGCAGGAACTGTGCCAGCTGGGCACACATACCCAGCCTGGTGTCGTTTGTGGACTGGCAGAAGTCTTTGGAGAGCCTGACCACCAGGGAGAGGAGCTCTACAGTGTGGTTGTTCCATGCTCTGTTCTTGTTTTTACCTGAGAGGAGAGAGCCCAGCAAGACAAGCCCCTTCTCACGGCTAAAAGTCTGGTTCAGTTTCACTGCTTGGCACAAAGCTGAGACAGCACCCCTGCTCAGGAGCTGTTCTGGGCCTCTGGGTAAGGCGCACACAGCTGTCAAAACCAGGTAGCAGTCAGCAGCCAAGGCTGCATCAAGACGGGAAGATGGAGAGGCTTCTTGAGCTGCTGACCTGCTGCTCGCTTCACTGCCATTATCACCTTTTTCCTTGCTGCTCTCAGCCTCTTCTGCAGAGTGTGCTGCACTGGCAGGATTACAGTCTGGGTTTGAAATGTTTGCTGACTGGACTTCACAGTCTGGACTCTCATCCATTTGCTGCGGCTCCTGGACTTCCTGTTTCTGCTGTTTAAACGCAAGACCGTTTGTCAGGATGCCCAGCAGGAAGGGGATGGTTGCGAGGAGCTGGGGACTGCAGGCCATGTCTGGCTCTGTGCTCAGGGCAGCCAGCAGAGCTGTGCCCAGCGAAAGGAGCTCATGTGGGGGTAAGCCCGAGTTCTCACCCCCACTGAACGCTGTGACCACAAGCCGAGCTGGAAGGTTGAGGCCCACCGCCTCGAAGATGCGCCTCAACGTGGGTTTGTCCAGCTCACTCGCTGGGCACAAGCGACTTATCTGAGGATGTGAAGATGGAGGGCAATAAAGAGGTTAGTGCTGAAGTGCATGCATGTGCATTTTCTGCTGTTGGCTACTTTAAAAGACGAGTGTTCAACTATATCATGTAATTTTTTATGATCCTTACAACTGTTTAATTCCTTGTCGTGTTAAGGTCCCCTTTATAGAGATGCCAAATATAAAAAAAAAATAAAAAAAATATAGGAGTGTGTCCAGATGCCTGAATAAGCCTTAACCACCACAATAACCTGTTACTATTAGATTAGTCAACATGCATCATATGGACTAAAGTACTGGTCACCTACACATGACCTACAGGAGCTTTTATGACATTTTAAATCCATAGGTTGGAGCTGGTTCCCCCTTTGCAGCTCGAACAGCTTAAACTCTTCTGGGAAGAGTTTCTACAAGATTTTGGCATTTGTGAGGTCAGTCACCGATGTTGAATGAGAGCACCTGGCTCCCCCCCTTCTAGTTCATCCCAAAGGTGTTTGATGGGGCTGAGGTCAGGGCTCTGTGCCAGCCAGTCAAGCTGTTCCACACCAAACTCAAAAAATCATGCCTTTATGAGACCTCGCTTTCTGCACTGGGACTGTCATGCTGGCACAGAAGCACCTTCCCCTAAAGTGTTCCCACAAAAAGCTGGAAGAATAGAATTGTCCAAAACCTCTTGACAAGCTTAAGAACAAAAACACTGCATTATCTGTCCTCCAGACTTTACAGCTGGCACAATGCAGTCAGGCAGATAGCCATTCTGGCATTTGCAAAACCTAGACACGTCCATCAAATTACCAGATAGGGAAGAGCGATTCCTCACTACACAGCACCCATTTCCGCTGCTCCACAGTCCAGCGGTGGCATGTTTTACACCCTCATTTGTAAACACGGACAACAGCAATTGCAATTTTAATTTATTTAGCACATTTCATTACACAAACTCAATGTGCTTTTTGAATGCAGATATTTCTGACCTCAGATCAGCAGGCAGCTTGTTCCAAAGAACAGGACCACAGTGAGTGAAAGCACCCTCGGCACACACAGATCTAATTCTGAGAATAATTAAAAGATCTGCACCTAATGACCCGAGAGGTCTGACTGGATTAAAGACACTGAGCAAGTCAGAGCTGTACTGGAGGGCTAAACCATTGAGTGCTTTACAAACTAACAGAAGGACTTTAAAAAGGGAATTCTGTGCTCAACTGGGAGCCAGTGAAGTGACTTCAGTACTGGGGTAATTTCTGTGTAAGGACTGGCTGCTGCATTCTGAACAAGCTGCAGTCATCCTGCAGACGATTGGAATAATGGTGCATGATACAGCAGTGTGACCTGCTTGGTATGAATGCACAGACCAATTTCTCAGTCAGTTTGAGATCAACTTTATAACTTTGATACATCTTAAGTGGTAGAAGATAGTTCTGGTATCCATATTAATACGATTAGCAAAAATGATCAAAATAATGCCAAGGTTCTTGATTTGCTCACCGTTGCAGAGAAAGGGGTGATAAATATGAATAAATTGTCAGTCTGAATTTTTTTTGGACCAAGAACAAACATTTCCATCTTGTCTCTGTTCAGTTTTTAGACATTTCCAGACTTCCAGCAGTTAATGTCATCAGTGCAGCTCATCAATTTGTGAACAGGGGTTAGATCATCTGAGGAAAATGTAGGAACTGTGTCATCTGCATAAGAACGGCAGAATTATGAATCTTATTGATGATAACAGGAGCTTTAGGTTAAAGAGCCAAGAACAGACCCTTGAGGAACCCCTGATTCAATTGTTATTTGGCTGGTACTTGCTTTACACACCTCTGGCAGTGGGACCGAAGACACCTGAATTCAAAGATTAAGCAGCATAGACCAGTACTTTTGGCCATATAGTGCAGCATAGGTAGGTTTGTCTAAACTTAGACAATGTGTTTAGAAGGACTCTGATCAGAACCATGCGCTTGTTATACTCATAGCTGTTTAAAACAAGTTTTAAAAAAATGAAATTGGCTGCGCCGACCTAAAAAACCCTCCCTAAATGTTTAGTTATCATTTTAGGGATCTTACCCCCAAATAGTAGCAAATTCATTATAAATATTGTTGTAAATTTATTAAATTAAACTTACCAAGAGAAGAGCAGCCAGCGTCTGACTGTCGTTTTTAGCGTGCGTCAGTGCATGCACACACCTCTCCAATACCTGTCTCTGGGCATCAGACAAACCGCCTTTTGCATCCCCTTCTGAGCTTCCTCCACATTCTCCTCCTCCCTGCTCCTCTGTTCCAGGAGGCTGGCTGCTCACGGTAGGTGTAACGTCGGCCCTATCAGCCATTATGACCCCAGAAACTATGCGACTAAGAGAGAAATAGAGGCAAACTTTTCAAGCGAATTTCCACTCAGTCTTTCAAAGCCAGAAGCAGCCCAGTTTACTGACTGTCAATTGGTCCGCTAATAGGTGACAAAAATGTGTGCATATCCATATAAAACTTGAACGGGTGAACGCTAACAATGCAACTTACTTTAATTACAACCTTCTTGCACACTGCAACAGCTCGTGCATACTCCTCCCGGCAAGACACTGTCAAACTCAAGCTGCCACCAGCCAATAAAAAGGCTCGAAGAAAATCAGTCAACCAATCACAACGGACGTTGTTGGAAGGCGACGACGCCATTTTAGCCCGTGCTGTAACGTCAAATAAACGCGGTTGTGTATCTTTATAAATTCAAATGAATTACATACTACTTAAACATTTTATTTTTTGAATATAAAAGGAAATTTTTTTTATTGTTTGTTGAGCCGAACATGTACGTTTTTTAAATACTGCTCAGTAGGGGGCGTACACCGGAAATAGGTGAATGAACGTTGAACTTTTTCAGTTTAAGGCAAGAAATTAATTTTAATTTCTATTAAACGTGAAAATAGAAACATTGAGCGTGTTTTCATTATGCACCAAACATAAGGACTGCGTGAAAAAGGGTTGCACATTTAACAAAAATGGTTATGTAAATAAATAAATATTAATAGATGCATAATAACAGGTGGATAAATGAAAAGAATTATAATCTGTATCACAGAAAGGAAAATGGGCTCATATCAAATTAATTAAAAAATATTGAGAGGAATAACAAACAAATAAAGGACTTTTGTGTGCTGTTCTTTTTCCATAGGTATCGTTACATTCAAGTGTATGGCTCGCAAAACACGCCGACTGTTTCACTGCGTTCTTTATTTTGAAAATGTCACGGCCGGAACCTGTAACGACACGTACTACACTAACAGTCGGGCGCTCACGCACGGCATATCAGCTGTACCGAAGAGAGGAGCGCTGACCTAATTTACAGAGCAGGGGACCGCAGCAGACGAGACTACGCACCGCAGCGGCCAGCTGAAGTGAAAGTCTACCATTTTCTGTTTCTGTAAGTCCTTGCACGCATTTTTAGTCGTATGTGATGTGGCGGCAGTAGTCGTTAAAACGCGGTGTATAGGTTCCGATAAGAGATGTCAGCAGCTGTTAGCCTCAAGGTGCCTTAGATGCGGGTGATCTTGGGATTAAACAGGTGAAATACCTTACGGTGTGCCATCTCAACCTTCCTGTGTCAGTGCTCGGACGCTGGCATGCCTTATAAAAACAAGCCTAACAGCTGCTAAATGCACGTAAGTGTCACTCAGGTTAATAAATCAACCCCCACACACACTTCTTTGTAATATTATGACAGTGCAGCAGACTGTGCTGTGGGCAGATATCCGTCTGTATTGAATTATCGAACAGCTAAACACGTCCCGTCTGTTTTTAAGCAGTTTCGTAAGATACATAATGCACAAGCCCACCATTTTGTCTTAGAGATAGTATTTTTCTTTTTTTGTCAGTGCGTTTACTCATGCATCTCATTTGACTTGACAGACCCTCATTCTTGTAGTCAAACATGCGCCAATTTGCGCTTTAAGCAGTTCATTACGCGCTGCTCGGGGTAGGAAGAGGAGACAAGAGTGGAGCTTAGTCAGCAATCGGAGTTATTTTCTGTTTGTTTTATCAGTCATTTACTTCACAAGGTAAAATAGGCCACCAGAGCCTGAAGTGATGTTCTTTATTTAGTCCCTTTACTTTTCATCTCTGATATGAAACTGGTAGATACCGAACTCTTTATCTAGTGAGACTTAAGCAACAAATTTTTAGCGTCAGAAATTACTCAGAAATGATTATTCTAATAATAGGAATAAAAAAGTTTATAGAGTGATTCGACAGAAATCCAAAAGAATAGATTTAAAAAATTAAAGTCACACAAAAAAACATAAAATAAAAAGAAAGAAATGCAAGCTGCAAATTAAATGTCAATAAAAAGCTAAGCACAGGCAACAGAAAAGAAACAAAGTAACTAAAAGCAGATAAGGGGGCAGTAAAAACATATCATATGTAATAGGATCACATAATAGCCAGAATTTTATCAGTATGAAAAATAATTTTGAGGAGGTTTGCAAGCCTCTCTCCAAAGAGGGGACCTGATGGCAAAAGCAGGGTCGCCTCTAGATTTAAATCTCAACCTTAGAACAACCAGGCAGCCTCCGCCTGAGGATATGTGGCTTGAGACCCGGACGTGCTTTAGAAGTAAAGCTACTTTCAGCTGTTCCCTGATTCACG